>QLOY01007364.1:0-13820 GCA_003313965.1 Megacollybia marginata
CACACGCGACTTGATGGCAAATATGATTGTCACAAGCTTTGACATTAAGCACAGTTCCAGAAGCGTCCGTACGAAGCGGGTGAGAACGAGCCAGCAAGATTTTATACACATGGGGCATTCAAAATGATAAGCAGACAGATTACCTCCAGAGTGAGATCTGGGAGCCAGGTTACACATTCTCAAGATGCCGGTACCATATGTACCGCAACTTGATACTTAAAACAAGTAATTACAGCAGAATTTGATTACTACGTATTTTGTGGCGATCCGGGGTTAAGCGCCACCACCCAAAGGGGGGAGACCCGCAGCTTTGAGATCAGCATTTACCTCATCCAAATGGTTCATGAATTGCGCTTTCAGGTTATCCCACATTTTGGGTTCGTGCTCTGTACAATGGTCAAATCAAAAATTTAAAAGCTATCAAACGCACCATGGAGCTTGCCTGATCTTTTCATCGCATATTCAGTGATAGTTAGCATCATACTTGATTCAAACATGAAAGCTAGAGAAGTTCACATCAGAAATAGCGAACGCAGCAATTCGACATACCTATAGTGCCCTCATGGATTCGCATAGGCTTCAGTTCCCCTTCACTAGCCTTCTTAAACTCTTCGTAAGACACTACCAAAGTATATCAGGCACATCTCATATACGCACGAAACTTTACCTCCGTGTGGGCAGAAACCCGTCTCATAGCTCGCTCCACCAGGCTGGAATCCGTCACTTCTGCCGCCATAGAGACCGTAAAGTAACCCCATAAATTCGGTCGCAGAATTTCGGTGATAATACTACCCCGTTGAGAAAAAAGAAGAAAGCAGACTGGGGGCGTACCGGAGGGCGGAAAGTATGAGACGCAACATCCCATCTCGGACTGAAGATAAGGAAATCACACAACGGGGCGGCGGGGTTCTTCGATTTGGCTGTGAGAACACAAAAAATGGATGGGTCGATGTGGTCCTTGGAAATACTCCCGACATTTACGAACTTTTCAAGGGCGTATTTGTATGGGACGTAGCTGCATAGTGAGCTTGGCAAGTGGTGTCAGCGGAGTCTTACTTTCCGTGCCAAGCCACAACATCAAACGGGGTGTGGTTTTGAGAACATGCATGCAATTGACCGCCGACCCTAACGTTATTAGAAAAAAAACGAAACGTGCAAAAGGTTTACTTGTATGTGACTGCATTATCGTATTCAGTAAACATTGAACTCAAGGAAAACAACGTACTTGACCAAGGACTTTGTTCCAAATCGAAGCTTGCAATCGGGGTTTCGAAATCACGAGGATTGGCGAGACCATGGGTTCCTAAAGGACCTAGGTCGGGAAGCACAAAACGCGAACCAAAGATCTCTTGGATGTCTAGGACGCCATCAGACTGATTTGATCAACCAGAAAAGATACATACAGCCGCGAGATGGACCATCGGGAAGCTTGACCTATGCACTTCGTTAGCGACATAAGCCACGTCCATCCTGATGGACGAACCTTGAATTTCATGCCTCGAGGTATGACGACAAGCTCTCCTGACCGTGCCATGAGTCTAAAGAACCGGTAAGAGCGAGCTGAACAGACAAGAGTATCCTTACCTCCCTAATTCAGTCTGAATATCCAACCGTCCTTGTTGCGGAAGGATCAACATTTCTCCGTCATTATTACAAAAAGCCCTATTCTCCATCGACGCATTCGCCACATAGATGTGAATAGCCAATCCCTCTCGGAGGGTCGGATCTCCGTTCCCCGCTAAGGTCTTTAACCCATCAACAAAGTCAACCGAAGTCGATGAGTCCGGAAGATCAAATGGGTGCCACGCGAGTTGAGTCGGGCTGATAAAGACTTTGGGGTTGAGAGGAAGGAAAGTGGATTCCAACTAAACATCGTCAATACAGATACAAGAGTTTTCTGAACAAGATTGCCGCACATCTGGATTGTCGGGAAGTCGTTTAAAGCCTTGATGAGCTACAGAAGGTCGAATGCGATATAGCCATCTGTTTTTGGATAAGATCAGCACAAATTGGCATCACAGTAGAATACGTTACGTTGTGGTACTCTCATGACGCGGTGCGACAAACGACGACCCGGTCATCTGCGTCAGATGAGCAGTAAATAGGGGCTATACGTCTTGTACGCACTCCTTCAGCATACAAGTCATATTTGTTCCTTTGCGGACTGTTTTGAGCATAGGGTAAGGTCCCAGGACTACCATCTCAGATCAGTCTTCGACTCTAAAAAGATAGAATGACCTACATCGCCTCGCTCGCAAAACGATTCCCGAAACCAACTTGATACTTGTAGGGGTCCTTCTCAGTGGGCGTCGTAGCAAAAGAGCCTTGAGCTGAAGCTCCGAACGTCGAATTAGACATGGTGGCAAGTGAACAAGCAACGGAGACCCCATCTGTATTCTTATACCCAGCACGTCATGGGAGAACAGTATACCAACAAGCTGATCGGTTTCCATCCACGTGAATTAACTAGCATCATAAACAGACGAATTTTCACGCGCCTATATGGCAAAATTGATGTTCCATGGCTACGAGATGTTAGAATCGCTGATAATCCAGGTAATCTGATTATTGGAGTTCTATGCTCAGTGTGACCCTGGAATCATTCTGGGTAATATCTCATCAGCTAAAGACATTGACAGACGAAATGGGACAGATATACCCAAAGACTGCTTTGGCGATGCCCGGTCTCGGTGCCCACTGCTTAGATACTCCCCCGATCATGGAGGCAACGGGGTTGCTTCGGCCGACGCTCTTCAACTTGATGCTGCAGGCGTCTTTGGACGGCACGAGGCTAGAAGAGAGGCGCTAGAAAGGTAACGTGATGTATACTCCATTCCGGGGACCATACCGACAGCAATCCTTTATAAGAACAAGATGCAGCCCTACTCCCTTGTCCAGTGATCGTTCTCATGAAACTTTGTTTGTAGGCTCGGTGTTTCTAGACCATGGGCTACCCAGAAACATCCGCATATTCTTGATTCATGGGTGGGTAAGAGGAAGATATGGTAACAACATGGCTCCCAGTTGTCTTCTGTGCTTCGTTTCCTCAGGCTGTTGTTGGAGGTATGATGGGCCCAGACCTAGAGATCTATCACCGTGGACAATGCTCTGAAGAGCGAATTTCAGATTAGAGTAGACGAAGGAACAGGTGGAGAAGCTACCTCTGGGAGCCCTGGTATTTCTCGACGTCATCATAAGCCTTGGGATACTGAGGGCGGTGGAAGCATCTGACTGTTCCTATCAAATCCTTGCGAAGTTCATTGCAAGGGTGGGGTAGTCACATTAGCTCGTTTGTTCCTTACAGCACGATCATCTATGGCCGCATGGTGGTAAAGGCTTCCGGCCGCCTCAAGACAAATGAGTAATGAAACGCAGATGGAGATCCGGATTCCCCTCTAAACCGCACAACGCTGCACAGCACGTTCCTCCCGACCCTAGCACTGGCTGTCTTCATCTACACCGGGGGTTTGACACACACAGAACGCCGAACAAACATGCTTCTTCCCGCCAACAAGCCGACACGCTCTCGAACACCACATATCCCCGCACCTAGGACACCTAGGGAAACAAGATCCATGTTTTCCGCATGTAGCACATTTGTCGACGGTTCTGGTGAAGAGTCCCAGACCTGCGAGAGGTTCGGTATATCTACCGGTGCCACCGGAGTTCTTCCTCTTCAATTTCCGAGTAAGAGGTTTATACGGCTTGAGAAGACGGTCATCCGAAATCGAAACCGAAACAGACAAGGGAGAAGAGATTATAGGGGACGGTGTTTCTGAATCGGAGGATAAGGTGCGGCTTATAGATGGGACTCGAGCTCTCGGCCAACGCGTCCAGAGGTTTGAAAACGAAGGACTTGGAGGAGGAGTATCTTCGTTTTCAAAATATTCAATATCCGTGATACCAGGAAAGGCAACGTATTTGAGTGAAGGGGAAGCTGCACGAGTGGGGATGAATGATCCGTATGCCTCGCTTTGCTCGAGTTGTGGGATCTCGATGCTTAGGGGCGGTTTGGAGGATAAAAATTTCGAGGAGGCTGGGGCGGAAATGGTTCGTTTATGTGAAGACCGGTGTAAAGACATGTTTGTTCTGTATGGATATGTGAGGGTCATTTAGAAGAAAGGCCAATACAGCTTACCCCAACCGCTGTGCCTCGTGGGGGGATGTTTGGATTCTCGAACTTGCTTCATCTGATTCTGTAGGGCCGTATTTAAGTGCGCTCTTACGTTCGGAGAAGGAGGAGAATCACGTACGGTGGGTTTACAGATCTGGAGACGGATCTGTCCGACATCCGGATTACGGATTGCACAACAATCTTTGCAGAAATCTGTCGCGCCGGGAATCTAGAATGAAACTTTATCTTCCAATTCAGATGAATGGCGATACCCCGAACGAAGAAAACGACCTATCTGGGCGTATCTTTACCATTCTCACAATTATCTGAATGTTATCACTTCTGCAGTCGTCAGCTTGTCGTTAGCTCTGTGCCTTGAATCGTGGCATGAAAAATCTGATGCCAGTCTCGCAACGTGTTGCGGCGTTAACGTCTGACAATTGTAGACAGGCGTAGGGTCTCTTTGTATCAAGTACCTTGGCAATCCTTTTGCAAGGGTTTTGGACGCGTCTGCCTGGGTGAAATTCCACCGGATCTCGAGTACAGCGACACATGAGCTTCCTGCTGCAGTCCTGGTTAGTTTGAGAAGAATTGTTCGAGTTAGTTGCTCAGTGAAGATGGTCACACGAGCAAAGTAGACATCGTACCGTATACTAGTAGAACTTGACAACAGACTTCTAGCCCCGTAAGGCTGTGCACATCATGGGACTTCTTTCTCTGTGGCATAAATCGTTCTAGTCCTGGATCGCCCTTTGAAGCTTTGAAGCTTTAAACTTAAAACCTTTGTAGCAAACTTTGTACACCAATAAGGAGCTTGAGCAATGAGCGCATTAATGAGCTCGTGACCATCAAAATTTTCGTTCCAACTTCCCGTTTCGTCCACAAGACATTACTGTCATACATTGACTGATACTCTGTCCATACTTCGCCTATTGTTTTATGCGGCCGCACCGTATGCTATTTGGAAATTCCCCCACAAACTCGTCACTAGCGTCACTTCTCGGAACCTGTCGGGACATTCTGAGTAGAACCTACATCTTATTGATCGTTAGCATCACTCTCAATACATCGCTTCGGCCCGCGGGTAATCACTAATGCGATATCTCACCATGCCAAACGTCTCTGATAATGGCACAATTCGCTAATCCGAGCAGACTGAGGTTCCTCCTGTAACGATGGACTTGCTGCCCTGCCCGTAGCGCTAGTGCTTAGCGTTTATCCGCCAAATGCTCAAATGCTCGCTTCTACAAGGTCATGAGATTTTGGGAGGTCAATCTAGACGAAAATTTGCTACAAAACCTCCAAAATCAATTTTTTTCGCGCGCGTATGATCTTTTTGGAAGCCTAGAAAGTCCTGCTAGTGGATGAAACTTGGCACTCTTCCAGCAACACGGCCGACGATATAGACCTCGTAATATCGGACCATAACGGTGAAGAATATTTGGTTTTCAAGTTCCCGTTTGCTTGCTCTTGCCACCTAGAGAGGCTCATGTTTCAGGTTCCGCCACAATTGCCTGCTGAAACGCGTCTTGATTGGCTGCTCGCCTCTTAGGACTTTCTGCACCAATATGAATATCTTATCGGTTTTGTGGCATCTGTGTATTATTCCGAGCCGATGAGATCTATGGATGCTGAGATCTGAGATGCTGGTAGGTCCAACAGCGTTCGCTGATCCGGATAATGTGACGATTCCCCCAGAAACTCGTTCGTTGGTCGGATAAGAACAGACATTTCGGTTGGTACGGACGCGACGTGGTGCACTTGACCTCACTTGATTTGCTCCTTCGAAGTCTCGACAAAATTTTTGGAAATTAGGGTATTTCGGTCCGATAACAATCCCCTGGTCGCCGGGATCCAACCGGGTTCGCGCCCTGGAGCCCTACCTAAAACACCGGCCAAATTGGTGTTTTTGTTCGCATTTTGGTCATGCAATACTATAAAAGACTGACTGGACTATTCGAAACCCGCACCTGGTCTCACCTCATAACGTTATTACTTATGCTACTCTTCAAACTCATTCTCTTCACTTTTGCTCTCTTTGCGACCGTACTGTTTGCTGATGGCACGGCCCGGGGTAAGTCGTTAGCTCTTTTTTTTCTTTACCGCCACGATGAACTGTACTCACTCACCAGGAAAGATATCGCCGTAAATCCTGATCTGATTCCGACCTTTGGGCGTATGGCTGGCTGAGCGTAAATGGAACATGGCAGAGAAAAAAACTCAAGGAGGATCTTGTGAGCATCGGTATACATATCTATGTCCTTTAATCTTTTGCAGCTTGAATGTAAACTTGAATGTAACGGCCAACAGATCAAAGATGCCAAGATAACATTCGGTCAGCTTCAGTTCAATAACCATGAAATTGACAACACCTTTCTTGGGGTGATGGTTTGAACGGACAAAGAGGCTTGGTCTTTCCCAGTTGACAACCCTGCAATTATCATGCTAAAGAAGACTCAGGATCCTGGAGCTCAAGCTCCCAAATCTCAGTGGTGGAAGAACGGTAAGGCTAAACTTGCAAAGTGGGAGTAGAAACAGTGAGCCTTGCTGCATTGTTAGTGGGATTACTTAGCTCGAGTTGGCTCCAAGCTCATGATTTTAGAATAGTATTATGTGGCGGTCACGGAATCTAATACACTCTTGTCCGAGTCGGTACCATACCATTGATGTTCAACTGCGGGATGTTTATATAGGCACGTGATATTTCCAACTTTTGTTGAGTCGTCCCAATGTCTTCCACACACGATCGCGCCAAATTAAAATCCATCGTGGAGAAGACTCACCCAGACAATCTCCGCAAAGCACTCTTGATTGCCCTTCCTGGCACTACCGACGTCCAGCTGAAGGCACTTTCAGACTTGGAGATTCTCGGACCTTTGGTCAACGATTCAAAGGACAAAAAGTACTGTGTTCGTTGTCATGCAACTTTCACAGAAAATAATAATCATCCTTCGGCATGCAAAATCAAACACAGTGAATACGGAGATGGCGACCATTACGAAGCGGGGAGTGAAACCAAGGGGGCACCGGGCCGAGAATCCCGTACCGGACGTAGGTAGGTCCGCTAGGGCTCCGTGTAACTTTCTAACAGCGACTTTTTAACCTGTTATTAACTCAGTTAATAACAGTTGTTCACTCCTGCCATCTAGGACAGCTGTTAGAAAATGTTAGAAAGTCTGGTGGTAGGTATGGAGTTTTACTAGCATAATCTAAAATTGGGGGATGTTCCAAGCAAAAAACAGTAAGTTAAAATACTTGCAAAGGAATCCAGTGTCATAATCGCAAGCAAATTGCGAGTTGGATCAACTGTCACACAGATGTCACACAGCACCAAATTTGACTCAATTGATTTCAAGGAGTTTCAACCCAATTTGAAGCATGAAAAGCAGCTATACATATGAGTGTGATGCTATTGAACATACCACAGACTCTTGAAAGCAGCCTGAAAGTTTCCCAAGGGGCAAAATTGAATTTCTCACGCCCTGTTAATAACTGTTTGTTAAAAAGAGGTCCGGGACCCCTCAAGTTAATAACTAGTGTTGAGGTCACAGTGTTGACGAGTGATCGAGACTCTTAGCAGCAACAGGTTCTGGTCAAGAGAGGACCAGAACCGTGTAGGTCGACCGAGCTCTATTGAGTACTACGCTAATGTACAGCTTATATAGTACTACGAAACCCTCTACCCTACGAGTACCCTAGAGGTGAGTACACTACCAGTGAGTACCCTACCAGTGAGAACCTACTGGTACCGAACACGTGAGTGTGTCGGGCTTCTGTGATGTCGGTGATTCGTTTCCTGACAACTAGTTATTAACTCAGCCAATACTTTTACACGGAGCCCTAAGGTCCGCCATTGAAGGTCTTAAAAATTTAGTTGACACCCAGGTTTTTTGGGATTATATGGCTTTATCAGGCTTGAAACAACATTGAATACATTCAAATGACTGTTACTCACAACAAAATAGCTTCAAATGGCTCATCAACTCAAATTCTACCTAGGTCACATGCAAGTCATGCAATAGTATGACGTAGCAGGATATCTGCTATTGATGTGTGCTTGCACATGTAGGTAAGATGATAGTAAGTAAAAAAACACAGATTACTTCATTTCAGAGACAGATAAACCACTTCCTACTCTGGAAAGCCAGATATGGAGGTGTTCTTGCCTAAAAAGGCAATACATGTGACCTTGAGGTAGGTAGGTCCAGCCAGAAGGTCCTTAAAAAATTAGTTGATGTGCAGTACTAAATTTTATTTCCAGTACCCCCTTGAGTGAAATGCTGCACATCACTTTGCCATGCTGTGGCATTGAGTATTTGAGTGAAGATGGAGAAGGGCCAGATGGATATTGCTATATGAGCATGCATACGACAGATCCCAGTGAAGTCATGTATTATGGTGACAATGGCGACAATGGGGAAGAGTGTGAAAACGAGAACATAGTGACATGCCAAGAAAAGGGATGTACTACACAAAAGCAGAAATCTGCAGGTGGGAAATCATCTGTGCCAAACAAAAAGAGGTATAAGGCATTCCATCCTGTCCTCCCAGTTGATTCATAATACAGGCAATGATGGTCAAATATCGGGCTTGATCTGCTGAGACGATGGTGTTGCTCAAAGTCACCTGCCAGCCAGGTTATTATTGCAAGTGTCGTACTGGCATTTTGTACTGCCCACAAGCAAAAGAAAGATTATTGTCTGAGTATATGTGTAAGGAAAGCTAGGTCAATACTACATAGTCATCAAGTCCATTGAGAATGCAGAGCAGAAATGAGAGTCAATGGAATAAATCCCCAAAGTCCCATGCAGTATGTAAAGAGTCTTATGATTCGGAGAGAATATTGTTGATGGATTGATTGAGGAAGTCT
Organism: Megacollybia marginata; assembly: GCA_003313965.1. Classification (NCBI taxonomy): domain Eukaryota; kingdom Fungi; phylum Basidiomycota; class Agaricomycetes; order Agaricales; family Porotheleaceae; genus Megacollybia; species Megacollybia marginata. The sequence goes on from QLOY01007364.1 coordinate 8,985, forward strand.
TTTTGCAAGGTGAGGTCTGCTTTCAGGAAATGTGCAGCAATAGCTTTGCAGGTGGTTCTACAATAAATCAGTAACAGACCATCTTCCAATCAGAGCACCTACTTCTTCGTAACAGTCATCAGATCCTGTGTACTCAGATAATTCCACAGTGCCGTGAACAGCTCTTCATCTGAAGGGTTGGGGTTCATAGGAAACAAACCAATAATGTAGACAGCAAGTCAACAAAAATGAAGAATCACATTGAAAAACAGCAGAAACCAATCAGCTCTGGAAGCAGCACCAACTCACAAAGATTATGCACGGTTGAGTTAATCCATTGTCAGCACTGGGAGAAAAGAATTCTCCACGATTCAGGTGCAACTGTTCAAGCAATGGCATCGGCACAGAACTTGGTCTTGTAGGAAGGGAAATGCTTCATCAATAGGGTTGTCAAGAATTGATCTTCACTGAGGGAGAACAAGTTTTTCTTGTGCAGAGTGTTGACATTGGGTTCAGTGTATTCATCAATGATTCAGTTGGAGATAATGATTGGACGACCTTTGGTGGTTCAGATACAATAAAGAGAGAAACATCCAGGAAGACAGCTAATGGAACTTAAGAGACTTTCAATGCCTTTGACAAATAGTGAGAGATGTAGTACTTGTACGTTTGCCATGAGCCCTCCTCATTGTGAAGTTTAGTCTTGCCACAAACTTGTAGAGACCAGAATACACTTTGCCATGATTGAGCACCTTGGACCCTTCACTGATTGACTTGAACAAAAGTGGCTCGGGATCAAGCTTGGAGTCAATGCCGAGGATGTCAAAAAGGCAATGTGTTTGAGTGAAGGGGAAGCTGCACGAGTGGGAATGAATGATCCATATGCCTCACTTTGCTCCAGTTGTGGGATCTCGATGCTTAGGGGTGGTTTGAAGGATAATAATTTTGAGGAGGCTGGAGCGGAAATGGTTCGTTTATGTGAAGACCAGCGCAAAGACATGTTTGTTCTGTATGGATGTGTGAGGGTCATTTATAAGAAAGGCCAATACAGCCTACCCCAACTGCTGTGCCTCGTGGGGGATGTGTTAGGTGCCATGCAAGGAACTGGGTGGCACATCCACAAACACTAGTATATATAAGTGATGCACTTCCGCACATCAGGTGCCCGAACTCCGGTCTGAATAACTAATCCGGAGCCTCAGAATAGGCCCAAGACCTTAGAGGCCTCAGGGAAGGACTGGAAGCACAGCACACAAGATGATTTCAAGTCTGACTACTACAGAACTGAGAGGAACTATTTATACTACTACTAGAATAACTCTGGAGGCTTACATAAGGGTCATGGGGCCTATGCGGAGTAAATACAGAACAATGGAAGACATACACAGGGTAGTAATATCAGTAAGCAGTATCAGATAACAAGGGTAAGTAATAGGAATGATAAAAGATGATCCAGATACATCCCCTGATGTTCCTGAGCAATCTGAAATAGATTCCGATCAGACCAGAGTCAGATCAGATTGGATCCGGACCAGACCGAGGTAATCCCAAAGCGGAAACTCGGAAAACTCGGAGGCTGCAAGGAATTGGCATGGCACATAACAGGATGTTTGGATTCTCGAACTTGCTTCATCTGATTCTGTAGGGCTGTATTTAAGTGCGCTCTTACATTTGGAGAAGGAGGAGAATCATGTATGGTGAGTTTACAGATCTGGAGACAGATCTGTCCGACATCCAGATTATGGATTGCACAACAATTTGTCGCACTGGGAATCTAAAATGAAACTTTATTGAAGCTTTATCTTTCAATTCAGATGAATGGCGATACCCCAAATGAAGAAAACGACCTATCTGGGCATATCTTCACCATTCTCACAATTATCTGAATGTTATCACTTCTGCAGTTGTCAGCTCTGTGCCTTGAATTGTGGCATGAAAAATCTGATGCCAGTCTCACAACATGTTGTGGCGTTGCCATCTGACAATTGTAGACAGGCATAGGTCTCTTTGTATTAAGTACCTTGGCAATCCTTTTGCAAGGGTTTTGGATGTGTCTGTCTGGGTGAAATTCCACCAGATCTTGAGTACAGTGACACATGAGCTTCCTGTTGCAGTTCTGGTGGGTTGGAGCAGAATTGTTCAAGCTAATTGGTCAGTGAAGCTGGTCACATGAGCAAAGTAGATATTGTACCATATAGGCCTTGATAACAGAAGCCCTGTATGGCTGTGCACATCATGGGACTTCTTTCTTTGTGGCACAAATCATTCTAGTCTGGATCGCCCTTTAAAGCTTTAAACTTAAAGCCTTTGTAGCAAACTTTGTACACTAATAAGGAAGCAAGGCTCAGCTTGAGCAATGAGCTCGTAACCATCAAAATTTTCATTCCAACTCTGTTTTGTCCACAAGACATTACTGTCATACATTGACTGATACTCTGCCCATACTTTGCCTATTGTTTTATGCGGCTGTACTGTACGCTATTTGGAAATTCCCCTACAAATTTGTCACTTCTCGGAACCTGTCAGATGTTTTGCAAGAAGTAAGCTGCAGACATTCTTAGTTTGTTCTACATCTTATTGATTGTTAGTGTCACTCTCAGTGCTTTGTTTCGGTCCATGGGTAATCACTACTGTGATATCTCACCATGCCAAGTGTTTCTGATAATGGCACAATTCGCTAATCCAGGCAGACTGAGGTTCCTCCTGTAACAGTGGACTTTCTGCCTGAATGTGGTGGTGATACACTGGTTATGTGGCTAGACCTACGAACTGACAAGAGCAGCCTCCTAGGCTATCCTAGAGGTCCAAGGATGGATACAGGTTCGCCTACAGTGCCTATGGTATTGATACTTGATGGTTGAACACCTTCAGAGCTTCACAACTCGTTACTGGCTGTCGATAGGTGACTTAGCTAGCTACTGAGGTTGGATTACTTAGAAAGGAGTGCTATTTAGGTGACAAGTGTTATTGAGAAACCTAACTAACTGGTTTACCTGATCAGTAGTCTATTCTTTGTTTGGGGGGTGTTGGCTGGCACCTTACCTGATTACATAATCTTTGAAACCAATATTCAGCCATTGCAGGCCACTAGAAATATTCTCACAGTAGATACATACATACTAGAAGGATCATTCTACAGTCCAGAGTGATAAGATTAGTGTCCTCATTAAGGCTCAAGCAGATGGATTCAACTGGGTTGGTCATGTCACAGTATCTGTGATGCACTTTTTATGGCTGTTTCGACTCATTCCGTGGCTTTATCATTCTTTGTAGAAGACCAATAGATACAGTATCAATAGCCTACAGTCCATAGTTTATCCCTGAGATGCTGATATTCATTTGAAAATATGATTATATCAAGTCAGTTACTGGTAAGTCATGTCACATAATTGACAGACTCAATCCACATCACACTGTCTCAATGTATTGTGATTGTGGATTAGTCTGTTTATAAGAGACTACCTGATCAGTTAAAGTCCATTGGTATGAGCAGTATTGAGTGTTAGCTATGGAGTTTAATGATGAAGTCATGTGATGGCTCCTCAGAGAGAAAAGGCAGAAAGAGATTGTAGAGAGAGAGCTACAGACCCAGAAGAGCACCTGACTCTGCATCACATTCATCATTAGAGCCCTACCACATGGCAGTCTTGCAAATACAGGACTCTCAAAACAGAATGCATCAGATATAGGGGCCTTGGAGGACTTCCAACCATCCATCACAGCATAAGGATGATCGATAGGCCTTTCTAGGCTTGCCTAAAACCAGTGAAATGTGTTTCAATGGCACATGTGGAGCATATGGACAATATTGGCTGCCTCTTCAGAAATAGCAATTCCAAGGAGGTTGGAAATACAAATATACATGATCAGTGGTGCAGCATATAGATACCAACTCATAGTGTTGCCTTTCTGTGTCATTTCTCATCAGTTTTTACTTATTGGACCAAATACATACATAGTCATTGTAGATTTGTTTTGTTTTATCTATATTCATTGTTTTGTACAAGTATGAGGACCTAGTAAATCGGTAGAATTACCACCTCCTTGCCTACTCTCAGGTATTTGGCTCAGAGCAATATCATTTGTTTGTTTGATTGATCTCAAGTGTGAGATTAGTTGCTAAGTTTTGATCTTGAGACTTGGTCTTGAGAGTTTTGGTCTTGTGAACTCAAGAATACGGAACTTGTATGAAATTGAACCTTGATTGGTTGGGATTGGAACCCATCAATTGAACATTGTCTTAAGGTCTTGAGAACAAAACTTTGCAATAAGTCTTGCAACCCAAGCAAACCACTTTGAAAGAAGTTTGATTTTGCAATCAAACTTTGCATATTTTGAGACTGAGGAGCTTCTGTTCCAAAGATAGACTCCAACCCTTACACTAAGCAAAGAGACTCTAGCAGCATTACAGCCACTATCCTTCCATATTTCCAAGCCCTGTTTGCTTGAACAATGCTCTATCATTGTGATGAAGCCATTTTTGAGCCTTGGAGCTATAGCTGTTGTTGTTATTGGAAGAGAGATTAGTTAGCCACATACATCAGTAACAGAAGGAGTGTTGGAACAAAATGGCAGTGAGATTCTATTCCATAGCCAAATCTTGTGGCAGGCCTAGGCAACCTGCACAGCACCCTAGCAAGTCTAGTCTTTGTTAAAATAAAACAGTAAAATATTTATCTGTGGTCAACTTTCGTAATACTTAGGCTGGGGATCCACTTTCACATTTTTTCGTTTCTTAATAGATTTACTGATAAATATTTTCAGTAAATCTACCAATATCAGCAACAACAATCTATATCAGTTACCTTCACAATGTACCTTCTTATATATCCAGAGCCAGGACATACTCATATGGAC
>QLOY01007371.1:0-31363 GCA_003313965.1 Megacollybia marginata
GCAGCGCCAGTCAGATTGTGGTTCAAGTTTTGACTGCCCTTTGTCTCACGTAAGTGCTGAAAGTTCTGATTGATACATAAACAAAAAAATGCCAGAGATCGAACCTTCTTCGTTGGCGCTCTTACGAACGGACAGACTTCGCGTTTTTATGCAGCTTATAGTGGTGAAACACAACTCCGCGTTTATGAACGTGGGGATTTCGATGCCGAACACAATGGCGGAATGATCGTCGAGTTTCTCAAGGACATGGTGGGTGTTCAATTATGAATTTCCCCCCATTCGCCTGATGATCATGTCAAGATTCTCTATGAAAATCCTACTGTGCTTATCTCCACTGACTTCTCAAAGCCGTTTGGGCAGGAAACGTAAAATCTTTAGGGGTTGGGAGAATGCGAAAGGGTATTGACATTTGTATAAAGGGTTAAATGAAGACGAAAGCAAGCAGCTTCACCTCAACAAACCCAATTCCCACTTCGCCTCGTCATATCTCCGCCAAATAGTTAGAATTTAAACGGCTTGTAAGGGTCAAAAGAACGAGGTATATTGGAGATCAACAACGTCCTATCCAGAAGAGCTAGTTCACACGAACCGCTCTGAAACTATCAGGCCGTTAGAGTGTAGGTTGTGGTAAACATGCTGTGTTGTGTTGTGACCTCAGTTGTTGAAGTTTGAAAGGGTCGCATGGTATCGTCGGCGAAAGAGGATTCGCTTGATGAGAGCGAGCTCAAGGAGCGGAGATTTCGGCTGCAGCAGAGTTATGAAAAGCAGTGAGTTACCTGTACGATAGACAGATTAGCCAAAGAATACAGTGACTGGACTTACTCTACAATGTTCGAGCTCTCTTTCGCATTGTCCCCGTCGTATCGGTAACCTTTGGAAGCCGAGTAGCCGTCAGGAAAGACAGAAACGGCCATTACATGTAATCTGGCTAAGCATCAACCACTTGTGACAACAAACAAGGATGTGAACCTCCAGTGACTCCACCAGTGGTACTATTTAATGCTAAATATTGACCGTACAACACTAGCTGACAGTTTGCGACTCGGACAATAAATGAATCGCAGTTTTAGAGTTGGTGGCATATGCATTGCAACGAAAGCGAACATGTAGGCTTCATTGGATGTCAGCACTCAAAAATTGAAATATTATTAAGGTTCTGACCTATTACACCAATATAATCATATCCTTCCTATGCACAGTAAACTTCAGTTGGTCTGCATAGAAAATTGTTGGCATGGCTGTAAGCTTGTCACGAATTCTTAAATCATAAGTAGATTCTGTCGTTTGATCTGTCTGAAGGGCGCGTGTGGGAATGAAGAAAATGTCAATGGCGTCTTGGGGCTTCTTGAGGATCTCCATCATGGGGACTTTGCGCTGGCGGCGCCAGCGAGTGTATTCATGGTAGGATTCACGCCAGTCTTCAAGTTCATCATCTGACAGTCCTTCACGCCGGCCAAAGGCAAGAAGTGCAGTCGTGTCTACGACATAGCCGGAAAAGAAATTGAATCTGAAAATGTGAGCAGTATTAAGAAAGCTTATAGAGGTATAGAGACTTACACTGGTACGGGGGTCATGGTTCTGTCGAAAGCGAACAATGATTACATAATACCTGCTGGGCCGGCTTATCACATGGAACTTACACGCCCAGATGCCGGAAGCTTGAAGCTTGAAGTGGCAGCCTGCACTGGTAAACCAAATAACTCTAGGCCTTGACCAGTGGCTGCAGGCATTGGAGGAGATTCCGGAGAGTATATCTGCACAGAAACACCTTCCCTCTATTGGGACTCTGCACACAAGGATGAAGCAACAGAGATGGACAACACCATCAAACAAATCAGAAATGCAGAGCACTCGCAGTTGGCCATGGCTTACAATGAGGCTGCTGAGATTCATTTGAAAGTTAGTCATTCCAAGGCCCACAGGTTCGCAACGAAGCATAGTTTCAACCCAGCCATGTATTCTGTTCAATCGGACCTCTCAGATGACATCATTCTTCTCATCATTCAAAATGACTCAATTCGCTCCACGTTCAACATGAATCAGCAACTGATTGACAAGATTGACAAGATCCCAGAAAGCAACCATCTGCTTTATCTCAGTGACGGCTTTGAAGAAGTGATGGCCCCATTCATCACCTTAGGCAGGACGTCAAATATGCCATAACAGGCTATTAGCCCGGTTTCTTGTATGGACGTAACCCCTCTAACAGCATACTCCGTCGAAACGTCCTGCACCATAAATCCAAATTAGGTAGTGCTCCAGAAGTCCGCCGTCCATCGCATCGAGTCCGTTGGAAAGTCCCATTCAACATGGCCGAGTTCACCGACCACACAGGTAGTACTTGGTGTACTGCAGACCATATTATATACAATGAAATTTACAATACTCACATACAGACATCCAAACAGTGGCTATTCAAAAAACAATACAGCCATGCTTCGCTGGCCTTGTAGACTCGGCATCAACTCGGCATCAGATGGAGGGAGTACAATGGGATATGATGCTTACTTGGTGTAGGGCCTCTAGTACTCACTGAAGCATAGGGACGGAGATCTACTCTTGGTACCTGGTTTGGATTTGATGGTCGCAGTCCATGCAGCACATTGGGCATAGTGTGTAGATATTAAAGGGGTCAATGAAGGTTGCTAGGTATGTTTGAAGATGCCACAAAGACACCTGAGCAGCTGAGCCATGCGATGGTCCAGAATTACGGTCAGTCAGTGGATTGGATGTGGTGATAACACAAGCGAGCCAGACGAGGCGGGGGACCTGGACCAACCTGGCCAGGTTTGCAGCATCTATTAGTACTCACCAGGTGATGTAGAAATGGTTCCTTAATGTCAGTCAGCTGCCTTGGATAGTGTTAGCAAGGATGGATCGACTACTAGTAGCAGTAGGAATGCATCATTACATGGGCTCAGATGTTTGGCTTTGTTGGTAGTCCCTTGAAAACAGTTGAGGAGGAATCTTGGCTTTGTATGCAGGGGGCCTGAACGCTGAGCGATGGCGGTGGAAGAAATGTATGTGGGCTTCGCGGATCATCGGGTGTAGAAGCCGAATACCAAATAAGGGAATTGCGCACGGACCTTCGGTCAAACATAAAAATGCATCCTGCTTGCTCTACACTTCTCTACAGTACTCAAGCTCGTATACAAACATGCATAATCATATATTATGCCAGTAGTTTAAATGAGGGAGTAATCAGAAAGGTACCGATTTTCTTATACAATTCTTTCTATCTCGGCTGCATAAAACTGAGTAATCGATGGGCCTCTAGAGAGCCATCAAGGAAGTTATGGCCTTAGATCTTCAGGAAGCATAATGTTGTTCATCATGAGATTTTTTTGTTGAGATCTGATTATTAATTACTACAGTAATGAAAAAGTGTGAAATTGGCTTGATTTCGGATACTCTGTTGATGTAGTTACATACCATTTCACTGAGCATCACATCAGTACACATTGACCAACCGTGGTATTGGTGAGACACATGGAGAGGCCCTTAAAAGACACGGAGTGATGGCTACAGAGCTCTTGAATCAAGGAGAGACCCGGCATATTTCATGTTGAGTCTGACTCAAGTCCGACTCGGAGTTTATGATGTCCTGTCTATTGAGTCTTGTCACCACTCACTCTGGGGTTAAAACTGTGATGGATGGGATGATCATAGTACCATTGTACAGTTCAACTAATATTCACCTTGGAGATGCACAGTAGTAGATATTGAGGAAGGATTTGTCTCGCCTCTGCATTCGTTCAACTTCCACACGTTCTTCAGACTTTATAAGAGCCCTTTCGAGACGGTTCCACAATCTTTTGTCAACATGGATGTGAGTAGAAAGCAATTGGGAACAATTTGCTTCAGACACAGCACTGAAGAGTAGGATTGTTTCAACAACTCTGCAAGAGCTTTGAATAGCAGTTGATTGCATGTTCGAACGCCAATGATAGTGAGACATCAGTCTGGGGGTGTATTTCATTATTGAAGCGAACTTGAGCAAACCTTATTGTAGAGGTAAACATTTGAGAAGACGTCGGCGTCGCTGAAATGCTTACTATGATGATGATGATGCATCATGATAGATGCATCAATTGTGAGATGAGTAAAGGAGTGGCCAATACTCTTCATCCAGTCTCCAAACTTCTCATTAATTCCTGCCTCTTGGATGGATAACGGAAAATATCTGGAATGCAGTTTCCTGAATGAAACTCAGGCAAGCGGGGATAACCATCGGAGAAAGCCGATATCAGTTCCGTCCTCGAGGCAAAGGACTTTGAGATTGAAAGTGGGGTTTGGGCAAGTATCGTACAATATGGCACCCCGCAAATACAGAATGACGAGCATCTGTAGCTGTAGAAACCCATTTGAGGCTTCCGGAAGCGCTGTATCATGTAGGAGTCGGACACTGTACTCGCTGATTGTGATGGTTCGCACCGATCTCAGAGAAGCAAACAATAATCCCTTCTCCACTGTCCAGATGGCGTGTACTTGGGGAGATCCAGATACTCGAGTACGCGGCACCAAACCTCCGTGGGAGTGTTAGCAAGGTTGGCCACGGATTCTGGCAAAGTCCATGAAGGCCTGATGGACTGCATGCTGATGTCCACCAAGGACTGGACTGTGTGAATTAGTTCTATTTATGTACAAGTCCGCGGCAGAGTATGCTATTAGCCTAGTTACGTCTGTACAAGAAACTAGGCTATTAGAGGGTGTCAGGTCCTGCCTAAGGTGCCATTCATCCAAACAAATCGTAATCGATGGTGGAATGAGCAAAGTCAGTATTCGGCTACATTCTATTTCTGGCAGTCTGAAGTAAACGACTCATATGGCAGCCGCTTCTGGGGTAAAATAGCCCAGATCATGATATTCATCCAAAACCCGATCCGACTACATTTATTGCATATGCGAGTGGGAGCGCCATCTGTTTCCGTTCAAAAAGACCGCAAAGAGCTTTATTTTATCCATCCTGAGGAAATTTCACTTGATGAACTCAGTTGGCAGAATTACGAGTTTGATCAGCAGCTTGAGCCAGGGAAGTACGACTTGGAGTTGGTCATACAGTCCTGGACACCAGCCATCCAGGTTAAAAAGATACATCATTAGTGTAATTACAGTCACTTCGGCTACACGGAACAGGATTCATCAACCACCGGATATACCTCATTGAGTCTAAAGGCCATAACAATCGCTTCGGCTACGTACACTGCTCAGACAATAGGATACATCATCGTTGACAGGATACATCGTTCACAGGATCCCTGGCTGACTCCGACAGGATAACATGGCTGACAGGATACATAGCAGGATATGGTTGACAGGATACGCAACAGGAATCAGGATCCTTCGCATCGGAGTTTGGCCTAATAGCTGATGCCAACTGAGGGATTGATGTCAGCACATTGTATTCTTCTACGTGATGTATCCTGCAGTCGTGCCAGAGTAATCGGTTATGTTACGAACAGAATTTATCCATTAGTTTCTTTTTCTTTTTTTTCATTTCATTTCATTTTGTATTCATTTTCCATCTTATTTCCACTATATCTCAGCTTATTCCTATCTCCTATCTTCTATTTCCACATTGTCTCCATTTAGTCAGTCTTTCTCATCATTTCATATCTATATCTCTCTCTATCTCCATTAGTAGTACCTATCCATTGTCTTGGTTCTTATCTTTCAGGCTTACCTTTCTAGTTCCAGCTTCTTTTCATATATCATTCATGTCCCAGCCATTCCTATTGTCTTCTCTTATGCTCCGTCCATATCTATTAGTCAGGATGCTTATCTATAGCTGTGTATATAAGTAGGGGTACTATTGATGTATTCCCTTAGTCTTGATATTAGTCTTTTCTCCCACTTCTACCACTCAGAGTGACCTCTAAGTGCAAGATCTCTTCAGTTATCGTCCTGGAGGCGTGCTAGGTTCATGATGGAGTCCCCAAAGGCAGCAGGTTATATTATGTAAGATGTGGTTCTAGTGGATGCCTGACAGGTTACAGCTGTTCCAATATTAGGTCCGCTCAAGCCTCTACTTATTCTTTACTTATTAGCTACTTATTTCTTACTTGTTTCTCTACTTATTTCAAATAAGTGACAGAATAATCAAGCAAATAAGTAGCTGGAAAAGCAGCTGGGGGGTTGCTTTTTCAGAAATAAGTGACTTATTTCTTACTTATTTGTCATTTTGGCAGAGAAATGTCAAAAAAAGTAGAAAAAAAGCCACTTTTTGCCTGCTTTTTGTTGTGGGGGGTCTCAAGGTTGGAATTATTCACCACTTTTTGTTTACTTATTTTGTTTACTTATTCTAAAATTACTGCCAAAATGCCAATAAGTGACAAATAAGTAAAAAAATAATCAGCAAATAATGGCCAACCTTGAGCTCCCCTATTATTAGCTACGATTCACGCTTGAAAGTACCTAACAACCACCTTAGGCACTCCCCTGTCCCTAACATAATAGCCTCTAAGGCTATTTATTTGTACTTACATAAATGGCCTCAAAGGCTAATCCTGCTACATGTACGCCCATATAAATCCCAATTAGGAATTGTCGTTCATGTCCCACTGCACAATGACATGAAAAACATCTGATCTACTGCGGAATGATTAATGATGACTCGCAGGAGCTCGCAGAGTGCTATAATGATCATAGTCGTGATAAATCGGCAGCGTTGCCACGTCAACGAGGTACTCCGTGTAGACTGGCCGCGGTTCGGTGCGCGAACCTCTGAACCTGGGTTCGAACCAAAATTGGCGAACCCGCACCCGAACCTCTCGAACCTGTAAGGATTTAGCATGTAAAACATACCAATATCTTGCTCATATGACGTTCTATCGACCTATGATTGGCAGAAAACAGTCAAATCAACATGAAACAAGGCAAAAAAACCTTTCAAGATGCCTCCTTTCTCCCAAACCTCCCAAACCTGCACGAACCTCGGGTTCAGACAGAGGTTCAGGTTCGCAAGATGGTTGCACCGAACCCGCAGGTCCGGTTCGGGGTTCGGAAAAAATAGGCTGAACCTGCACCGAACCGAACCGCGGCCAGTCTAACTCCGTGGGCCTAATCCGGCATGCCACTGTAAGTACATCTGGTTGAGAAAATGGTAGCAAGGGTTGCATCAGATGTATCAATGAGTCAGACGGTGACGATGGTGGGATGGTGGGGACGGTGGGACGGACAGTGACCGTGATGACAGACAGTGGTGATGGTCAGATGGTGGTCGGTTGCAGTAGTAGATTCATATATAGCAGGGCCGCTGGCTGCAGTGGCTAGTAGACTGGTATACAACATAACTTGATGACAAAACGCGGCCAGGGAGACTGATGATGCATTGTTGCACTTGAAAGATTGAACTGTCCATCAGAGCGCTGCACTCAGGCTGATGAACTACTTACCAGGACTTATCAACCATTGAGTTGATCTTCAGAATGGTATCGAACATTGAACGTTCAACACCAGCGAGACAAGCTGCTTGAATCGCCTTGCCAGTGAGGACTGACTAGTACTGACTGACTAGAACTTGACAAGCCGTCAGAGTGAAGACTGGGAGGACTAGGAGGACTAGTTAACCTTTGCTAAGGCTAAGACATCATACCAGTGATCTGTGTATGATTCGGACAGTGTTTCTGGAACGAGAGGATTAAGCGCCCTTGAGCGCCTGTCCAGATATGTTCACCGAGACGAGAATACACACCTTTATAATGATATTTTCAGCTAGATGTAATCATTAGACATCAATATGATGAACTGAATCTCTTCAGTGATTTGCTGTGGTGAGGACGATGGTGTAGCAGTTGAAAAGTGCAAAGTCTCACCTGACCTAAAGCACGAAACTTGGTTAATCCTGCCAAATTTCCACACTTTTTCAAATTCAGTAGGGAAATATAATAGATGACTGGCACTCATGTACCTGTATTATCTCAACTCCTAACTTGAGTTTGGAGTCAATCGGTTGTCCAGACGGATCTGCAGAAGTCAATCGAGTCCCTTGACTTTACATACTCGAATGTTTATAATCCATCAACAGTTGCGTATATGATAACTTGCACCCACATACATGTATTTGAATGCTATTGTAACAAGATGGTGATGTCAGTATAGTATACGAGATACATGGAACACTTGAACCCCCTTGAACCCCTTGAAATTTTGAAAAGTGACTTACTTGACCCAGATCCCGACAACGATGGGCGCTGCCTTTCAAAAGGGTTGCATAAAGGTTGCATAAATTCATGGGAGCCCTTGCTACCCTGTCTTGAAGTCACAAAAAATTATGAAAAGGTAAACGGTGCTCACCACCAACAGATGAATCGTAGCTAATAATATTGGAACAGCTGTAATTGGCATCCTGCTTCCCGCTTCCGAAACTCCGGTTCATCCGATGTATCCTGTCTCCGCTTGAAGTATCCTGTAACCTGTTTTCCGCTTGAAGTATCTTGCTCGTCCGTCGAGTCTGGATGTATCCTTCAGGCTCAACGACAAGTGTCCTTCAGCGCTTCAGCAGTGAACTGAAAGGGTATATACATTGCGGGCACAGGGGGTGCCGAGATCCCGGAAACGAGAGCCAACAGAAATGGTGAACAGGATGATTGATGGATCGTGTCGGGGGCCAGTGAAGTGCAATTACACTAAAGGATACATCCAGGAAACCTGGATGTTTGTGGACACATCCGGATCGAGTTTCTTGAACGATACGCTCGTCAAAGGGGTCCGTTCCAATTATCGTAAGTAACTCTAACTCCCCTTCCTTATCCCCTCTGACCCAAGTGTTCCTAGGCCTGCGTGTATTCTATTCAATCCTCCTTCACATGTAAATGACAGCAGCAATGCGAAAGTGTAGGAACTTGAGGTGAAGAAGGAAGCAGGTGTCGGAGTTGGTACCTGAGGTAGTATACAGGATAAGGATCAGTATTGCAATGTACTCATAGTTGAAGTGATGACTAAACAAGTTTGCAGAAACGACACAATCATATCTGAGCTTTGAAGGAGTATCAATACCGCAACTATAACATAGAGAGATGCAGACCTCAACCGAATAGTACACTGCCACCCATCTTCATTGGTATTTCCTCAATATAATTGGATGTTCCGACTCTTGAGCGCTTGAGCGATGAACACTGGTGACGGACGCCAGAGGGGGCGGGTGAGATGGATCAGAGAACCGACAGACCATTGAGAAGCCTCATTAACGATTCGCGTTCGGTGACTGGAACTGTTTTGGTTCGACGATGTGGAGGCTTTGGAACGGTCAAAAAAAAACTCAACAAGTGAGGCAGCGTTGATACAGTGCTATCTATGCCACCGAGAGAGATTTGGGATCGGAAAAGTAGCGGAAGGGCAAAACCTCACGTGTATAATCTGTAAATGGCCGGGAACACAGAAGGCATCGAGCTCACATACTCCGACAAGCTGTTTCTGTAATTATATCGCTAGCACCAAGATTCTGCGTGAAGAATGGACACGCAGCAGACGAACTCCAGGTGGACGACATAAAGAGCGGGCGACAACGTGAGGATACCGAAGAATCGCGAGAGGGAAGTATGATGCAAGTGCCAGGTGACGAGACTTGTAGGCAAACCGAACAGAAGTCGGACCAAGAAACATATGGTTTTGAAGAATAACTATGATGCAGGTGACGAGACTTGTGGGCAAACCGAAGGCAAACCGAACAGAAGTCGGGCCAAGAAACATATGGTTTTGAGTTTGTCGTAGCCTTCATTCTATGAGCAAGATAGAGCCCAGGATCACGAAGAAGTCCTGCCCGAGGGAGGAAAATGAAACATGATCCCAACTGGTCTCTCCTGACCTCGGGGTTGTCTGAGGTCCTCTACGGAGAACAAGGATACCATTATGATGGAAAGACGTTTTTTACGAGCTGACGATGTGAGGAGGCGAAGCAAAGCAATTGCAAACAACGGAACACAACTTGCACTCAGTCAGGCACTGGCAGCCATAAGTACTACTCCCACCAAAGAACCAAACAGAGCGTTTCGATAGAGATATCATTCACCCAAAGATCCAAATATACACAGAACAAAACTAAACAAAAATCACAGGCCGTAACACCAGCCCTCCAAAACCTCCAAGTAGATAGTTTCGGCAATCGAATGCGAGCTTCGGTATGGAAACATTCAAGTTCTGGCTGCGGCTGACTGGCCGGCTATCGTCAAGCCCTCAAAGCGTTCATCAATTCCTTGAGGAGAAAACGCTTCGGTAGTGTTGAACAAGTCGATTAAAAGTAAAACCTTGAACCAAAGTGAGATGACGAAACGAGTGAGAAAAGGAAACCTTACCTGAGAGAATACAAACACAAACACAAACACCGAGAGAAAGTCGGTTACTTCTTCTTCGCAATCCGAGTACTCCTCCTCTTCGGCTGCTCATCCTCTTGAACAGGCACAGGCACAGTCTTCTTCCTCCCCTTCCTCGCTTTCTTGGGAGGACTCGGCTGTTGTGGTTGCACCGCTTCTTCTTCGTCATCGGAATCACGAGCGCGTTTCTTTCCTTTGGAATCTTGATCGACGGCGTCCTCTCTAGCGCGCTTTTTGCCTTTACCAACTGGGGAGGGAGCGTCGTTCGCAACAGCCTGCTTCGGATTCTTTCTAACCCTCGTCTTTCGTTCTCTAGGCTTCGAAGGTCCCGCAACCGCATTCCCATCTTCCCCCTTCTCCTCCTCCTCCTCCTTGGAACCCGAAACAACCGTCTGCCCCTCCTTATTCGCCAACGCAGGATCGTCAGGAAGCTTAGGCAACCTCATCTCCACAAACTTATCACTCCCCTTCCTCCCATCCCACTCTTTCCAAACATCATCAGCAGCTCTCAACTCCCCCCTCCGATCCCTCTCCCCATCCGGCACCCGTCGATCAACCAGAACAACCACCTGATCCCCCCGATTCGCAACGAGTGGGTACCGATTCAGAGGTTCGAGCGTGAACAGCCCCAGATGCACATCGTATATATCGTATTGCGAGATGGGAGCGGGGAGAGGATCGAAGGTGTACAACATGTGTGCGTTTTGGTGTTCTGAGAATGAGGCGCTAAAGATTTCGGGATGGGAGAATCCGTAAAAGGCGTGTTGTCGGACTAATGGTCTTCTCTGAGGACCGGCGGGGGCTCGAAGAGCAGGAGGAAGAAACGGCGCATGGTGTATCGAATCGGGGTTCAGATCATGTGGAAAAACGCGTAGGACGCCTGCGACGAAGGGAGTTCCTTTGAACGTTTGTTTCTGGCGTTTGTTGTTGTCGGAATCCGAATCGTCGTCGTCGTATGAAGAGTCGATGCTTCGACTGCGTTTTCGCGATGGGGGAGGGAGAGATGGGAGTCTGATGAATTTGTATGAGATGTCGTTTCGTGCTTTCCAGAACTCTTGGAGAGCGGTTATTTCGTCGATTCGGTCTCGGTCTTCGTCGGTGATGTTGTTGGGGATTAAGACGACGAGATAGTCGTTTGGGATTAGCGAGGTTCTGTCGAGGGGAGCTAGAGTCCACGTATTGGTGTCAACGCTGTAAATCGTGTATTGGGAGAGTGGGGAAGAGAGAGCATCGAATGTGAGCAGGTCATGGTGGTTGTCTTTAGACAGAGATTTAGAAGGGCGATTGGCTTGGGAAAGCCTGCGGAATTCAGAGTTGGAGGGGAATGTGGTGCGGTTTTCGTTT
Organism: Megacollybia marginata; assembly: GCA_003313965.1. NCBI lineage: Eukaryota > Fungi > Basidiomycota > Agaricomycetes > Agaricales > Porotheleaceae > Megacollybia > Megacollybia marginata. The sequence goes on from QLOY01007371.1 coordinate 11,655, forward strand.
GAAGGGTAGCATTCGATGATACCGCAAACGAAGCGTTCTAGAGCTATCAGGTTGTTAGATCAGAGTGTGCGTAGACTGTGGTGAGGACGTACGTTGTTGTTTCGCGGCCTCGGTCTCGTGTGGTGTTGTCGCTGAAGGCGCCAAAGGATTCTCTTGCTGAGGAGCAAAAATCTCTGCTTGAGCGGGGTCGCGGGGGGCTGGAGGAGCAGTGATTCGTCTGTAGGGTAGATACGATCAGTTGAAGAATCCAACAAGTGGCCACTCGACTTACTCCAGTAACGCTCCCACGCCTGCGTAGAGATCGGCTCTGAAAGCGATATGAGATACAGCGACACAACGCGTCGGAACTACTCACAAGAATTGAGTGCAGTTCTGGGACCCAGAGGGCAACTTTGCAAGAATATACTGAATGATAAAGTCCGTCGGGGAGTCTTCATCAGGATACCCGTTGTCGACATATGATTTCGCCAACGCCCGAGCTTGGTCGAGCGTGGTCTGAAGCGTCAAGAGCGTCTGGGCACGACGACCGACACCGGGATTGGGAATATTCGCGTTGGGGTTCATGTTGAGAGAAAAGTAGCGAACAATAGAATGTGACTGTTTATATACCCCCACTTGTTTTGCGCTTTGACACTTGTTGGTGTTGTCTGCAAAGAAAAGACCATCGCGAGAGCCTTCGTTACGCCTTGCACAACCCTTGCAGGTCTTTGGCCATGCCCTGCCATGCCGCACACCGCCCACTACACACAAGACCCTCCACAGGCGCCCCACAGGCGCCTTGGCCTGCAGGCTGTGATAAGCATGTTGTTACGGATCTTCGCGACTCCTTTGTTGCTGTATCTGTCGTGACCGAGAAACTTCATCAATGAGGCGTCACATGATACACCGCCTCTCCGCTTATCTGTTTCGAGGCTTGACTCCATTCCATCTTGTTAGGCCTGGCGCCAACACCAATCCATCGCTCTTGACGAGCGAATATGGGTCCCTTGTTATGGTCGGGCCTTCCATTTGCATCTCTTTGCGTTTCTGACAAGCTTATCAAGGCTTAGTTTATTATTTATATCATGTCCAGCGGCTGGTACGCTGACTTTGACGCTTCTTAATGATCCTATCCTCGTCGATACAAACGTTACTCTGTTGTGGGTTCGCGAATCCCAGGATCCGCAAAAATTCCTGCTGCAGACTGTGCCTCCATCTCCTCAGTTGAATCCCCTCGTTGATGCCCAGAACTCAACTGGCACTGTCAATCTTGTCTTCAATGTCCTAGGGTAATGTCTTCCATATCATTCGTGCCTTCACTCTGACAGCATGCAGGGATTTTGCTGTGCAGGCTGTCGATCCAAAGTATGTCGTGGTCTATGACAAGTGACTTGTTCGATGATCATTGTCCTCACTATTTAGAAATCCAAGCAACCTGCTACAGGAGACGTCTACTTTCTCCGTTGTGCCCTCTCCAACACCACCAAGCACAACAACGGCAACCACCACGATCACCACGAGGTCCGTCTATGAATCAACTCTTATCATCGCTGCTAACATACCACAGTCCAACATCCACTGCAATCCTCAGCACCATCGCAACCCCACCTCCTTCCGCCTCCCCGTCTTCCTCGGGGGCAACCTCCTCTTCCCATCCCCCCTCAACAGCAGCAATCATCGCCCTCGCAGTCGTCCTCTCCCTAGTCATCCTCTCAGCCCTCATCTTCCTAGCCTTCTTCATCAAAAAACGCCGCGACAATGCAATCAGACGACACACATTCCACGCAGATCTCATGGCAGCCCCAAGACGCATTCGTTCCCCAGGTCCAAGTTTACCCCCCATCCCACATACTCCAACAGAAGATCTCTACGCCGTTAATCGCGTTTTCGATATCAGACCTCCTCCTCCAGGGGGGCCTGTCATGACGACGGAACCCGTCCCGACGTGGCTCTCGAGGAGTAGAACGGTTTCTTCACCCAGAGGGGGGGAAATGTCAATGACAAACGCATCGACCGAACGGTTGGTTAGTGTGCGTCCCTTACCAACTCCTCAAAGGGGAGGAACCATCTCACCACGTCGTGCAATGGTCGATCTCAACGCTGCTCGACAAAACCTCACTAGTACACGTCCTTTACCTCCCTATCCCCCAATTCTCCGCGAAGAAGGAGGTACGAGTATGGTGGGGAACAACAACACCATCTCCGCATCCCGTCTCCAATTCCTCCCACCTCTCAACACCAACCGTCTCACCCAATATCGTGCAGGAACAGACGAGGGGGATGTTATGACAGCCGCATCAACGGCTTCTACACACGAGATGCGAGTCAAGATGCGTGAGGCTATTCAGAAGATGAGGAGGATGAGAGCTTCCGGGTTGCAGGTCGAGGTTCCTTTGCCGTCGTCGCCACCGCCGCCGCCGCCGCCACCGCCGTATGATATGGAGCACAAGTAATGAGTGTACGTTGTTGAGGGTAGATCATTTGTTAATTATTAGTATTATCCACAGTGATGTCCATTCGTCTTATTAACGGTCCGCGTGTTCTCGAAAGAATACAGTCACTTGCTTCTATAATCTGTATATGTTTCGCGAATGCCATACGGGTCCAAGCCTAAAAACCCCAGAACGAAAACGAAAAAACTAACACAAAGCATCAAATGGTGTTACGACGCTTCAACGGCCTGTATTGCTCAAAGAACGCTCCAACACCCGAAGAAATCGTCTTGAATTTAGGCGGGAACGGAATGAAATAGTCTCGGTTTTCCTTTGCAGAACGAATCCCGTGTCTATCTCATGTTAACCATCGATAACCAGGGAACAAAATCCACAACGTACCTTTCATAAAGGTGTTTCTTGATCGTCTTGAGGCCGGCAGAACGCACTTCAGAAGGGAGATCCATGCAATGGGCGCATCGCCATTTACCTAGTTCAGGCGCTTCGGCTAGGACCTTGCGTGGCGAAGAGAAGAATATTGGTATGTCGTCCAGATACCGCTGGTCTAAAAACCGGAATTCAGTTTGGATCGCATCGTCAGGAACATTGGAAACGTCCAGGATCTTCCATGAGATGGCATCAAAGTCGTAAGGATCCTGCGTGGCTCCCGCCGAGTCATCGGAATGAACTCTGAGAACATGCTCCACCTTGGTCGAGTTTCAACGCAGCACGTAAGGAAAGAAAGAAAAGCAGCATACCGCAACACGCCAGCCAAGAACGTCAACCCGAGCACCCGATTGCGAATAGATGCAAGTCTCACATACAAAACGCTTTTCCAAACGATCCATCTCTTCAACCGTTGCGGTATTCGGATCCAAACCCACAGCCTTGACAACGCACTTGACCGCATCGACATTCTTCGCCCTTACGAACAAGATCGAACAACCCCCCCAAGCGTGCCGTTTATGATAATCATACGAGTCGTAAGCATCCAAATGAGTGGCAACATCGTCGTTCGACGTGCGGTAGTCAGGACGATACTCTCTAACCGTGGTGCACTCATGCGCCATCACTTCGGGATAGAACTCGAGACTCCAGGATGGCCGTCCGTAATCACCGAGGCAATGAGAACAACTGAAGATTGAAATGGCAAGGTTGACGTTTCCGTGAGACGAATCCTTGTACAAGATCGCTTGCAACTCGTTAAGCTTCTCTTGCCGCCATTCCTGGAAAAGCTGGGGAAGGAGAGGGATGATATGGTCAAAGCTCGATTGGTTGACAGTCACTTCGCTAGGCAGCTCCAGGACAGTTTTCACAGCGTCGAAAGAACAAAAATCGACTGATGATGGCATTAGCTCGGTGTAGGGCAGTTGTTTGATCTTGAAATTGTGTAGAATCGAGAGGGCGGGTTCTTTGCGCTTGTTAATCAGGGCGGCGAATTCGACTCTTTCTAGGTCTAGTCGGTGCGCACGGCATTCAGCCATTACTTCAAGGAGCGGTTTTTCGATATTAGTCCAGACTGGAATACGATCAACTTTTGCAATCAGAGGTGCAGCATCGTACTTCTCGGCGTCAAACGAATCGGCTGGGTGACTAGTCGGTGCTGTAGGAGTTTCTCATGGGTCAGAGGCATGTCTAGTTCTTTCCCCCAACCAAGGTCGCGCAGTTTATCGACAACACTTTCCTCAGTCAGATAAAGTTACCCAGAAGTGGATCAAACTTACGCGTTATATCGCTGGTCTTTCAAATAGTTACGCTCGATGTCTTTCTCTGCTACACATATTTGCTCCCAAGCCATGCACAATCGTTCGTGCTAGTTATCATCAGGAACAGTTCACACCAAGTATACGTTTACTCACCGCCAGGATATCCTTCAGCTCAGATCGTTTCTTTGCTAAGAAACATTGTAATTCTTCTGCGTTGGATCCGATCGACTGTCGTTCTGCCAACAGTGCACGGTACTGAGGTCCGTAATAGTATTGTTTCCCAGCCCCTGAAAAGGGACTCGGTGAGCGACATATAGCGCATACAATACCTTCATACTTGTACGAGCAGGTAGCAGTGCAGCTAACGTCAGATCGCACCTCTTAGTCAACACGCTTCAAATGGTGAGATCGAAAACCAATCAAAGATCGAGTGCTTACGTGTCACGAAAGCAGTCTTTGCAGATACGCTTTAAAAGAGCCCAATCGATGTTACGGACCGTAGCAACACCGCAAACCTGTATGAGCTCAAATTTCAGCGCCCGGCCAAAAATGCGACAGAACTTACGTGACAAAGGGAAGAGAATGCGAGATTAGCCCAAGCAGGTTCCGACATATCTCCAGGAGGACCTGGTAGTTCACAAGCATTGAATCGAGCTGCTTTCCAGACAGATATGGAAGAGCGATTCATTAGAATCCGACGGAATTCCTTGCTTAGTCTTGTCAATTTGAGCAAATCAGAGGGGAGGAGATGGCTCAGGATCTGAGTACCAGTCAACACAGCTCGAAAAGTGAAGTTGATCATTGGCTCTACCTCGAACAAAACATCTAGTGGCATAGTCATCAGGTTCTCGAGCTTGCCTTTACGCTTCTTGGGTAGAAAAACAGCTGCATCGTCGTGTTTGACTCGCTTTTTGGGCGCTGAATTCGCTTTCTTGCCCGTAATCGGTCCACTCTCCATGATGGCGGGAAGAAAAACGCAAAACGTCACAGCGCGTGACATGTGACGCCAAACCAAACGGCGCATCGGTTCCCGATTGAGCTTTAACAAACGCCAAAAAAAGGTTTCGTACGCAAAAAATCAGGTTGCAAAGTCAAAGTTCCTACAGCACGAGATATACTAGTAGCAACTCTAGCCGTGAGAGCTTACGCCCTTTTCATCTATAGACTGTCAGGTTGTCAAGACGAAACCAAAATATAAGCAACAAACTTACGAAGCCGTTCTTGCCATTGGTCCAATTTCTCCACTACTTCAGGCTGGGAGAAATGGGCTCGAAGCACTGTAACTCTCGTTGATTGGCAATAGCACGGATGGCATCTAAAGCTTCTGCGCCCAATTCAAGTGCGGAACCGCGTACCAACAAACGCCAATATTCACGGTTTGCACCGCTTTCGAGATATGTTGAGCGGCAGATAGAAAGGGCGAGGGATTTTACTTTGTAACGCTTGTCATGAAGTATGTGTGGAGCAATCAGTCGAGCGATGACATGGTCTGTTTCCATCGGAAGGAAGGACTCGGAGGTGAGCGATGGTCAGGATTCAGGAAGAGTGAACTCCTGATCGAATGCACAATGACTTGTGAGGTGTCATCGACAACCTGGGTGACCACCCCAACTAATCAGACAACATGTAGGTATCGAAAGTAGAGCACATTACAAGCTTTGTCACTGCCCATCGCACAGGCTAGAACTCGAGATCTCTCTTATCAGAGGTAACGATGAATGGGTGGACTAAGACCGACTAACAGGAATCTCCGAGTCATTTGTGTTGCCGACGATCGGCTTCACCGATCGTTAAAAGTTGGCTACATACCACACCACATGTGCGTTTTCCTGCCCAATAGTAATGCCACCAGATGCGTCAAAGGCCACGATGGTGGTTTGTACCTTGGCGCCTCAATGCGGTGCGACTCGTTAGGGATGGTGACCACTCTATTCAGATGCATATACTGGTCGTTCCTTACAGGGGACCTCGTACATAGGAGTCGATAGATCAGTACTCGATCGCACAACCGACATCGGTTTTTTTTAGCCTGGGGTTACGTTTCGTCTCTCAGTCGTCTCGGCGGATGAATGAACGAAAGGCCTTAAGTATTCGGAATGAAAGTTTGGTTTATCAACTAGATTCCAGAGCTCAGAGACAAAGGGGGAAGAGGACTCGGATCCGAGAATCTGGTGTCTCTATGGATCTGCTCCACTGCCTTCCACTGCTCCAATGCTAATTAAGCGTTTATTTATCGAAATTGCAAATAGACGCCGAGAAAGATTTATTCGTACGGAAAAACAGGTTCAGAAGTCAGACGATTTCGATAGCACGAAGCATAGCAAATGCAACCGTCCAAGTGCTCGAAAACTCTTTTCAGATCTGTGAAATTATCAACACGAAACCAAATTCAAGCGATAAACCTAACATTGCGAAGCTGTTCCCGCAGTCGTTCCATCCTCTCTACTACTTCAGGCTGAGAGAAATGGGCTCTGAAGCGTTCTATCCTCTCGTCGATCGGAGTAGCACGTATGCCATCTAGGATTTCAGCTGCCGATTCGAATATGGAACTGCGAGCCAGTAAACGCCAATATTCACGATTTGCACCCGGGCCGCTTTCGAGATATGCTGAGCGGCAGATAGAAAGGGCGAGGGATTTTACATTATAACGCTTATCACGTAGTATGTGTGGAGCAATCAGTCGAGCAATAAGATTGTCTGTGTTCATCTCAAAGGAGGTGTAACAGTGATAATGAGGGTTCAGGAAGGCGCATATATATACTTGAGACTGACATCATTTGATCAGAAATATCGAACTCCTGATCGAATGCACAATGACTTGTGAGGTGTCACATCGACAACCTGGGTGACCACCCCAACTAATCAGACAACATGTAGGTATCAAAAATAGAGCACGCTACAAGCTTTGTCACTGCCCATCGCACAGGCTAGAACCTAAGATCTCTCTTATCAGAGGTAACGATGGGATGGGCGGACTGGAAGCTTGAAGCTTAACAGGGATCTCCGAGTCATTATACCGTCAGTGGTTTCATGTATTGGTCGTTCCTTATGGGGGACCCCGTACCGTGACATAGGAGTCGATAGATAGGTCAAGAGCGGTACTGGATCTGTGCAACTCGCACGGTTTTTTTGACCTGCGGTTACGTTTCGTCTCTCGTAGAAGCGGATAAATGAACGGAAGGCCTTAGATTACTGAATACTGAATGAACTTTCGAATTTATCAATTAAAATTCAGAGGTCAGACATGCGGAGACTCGGTGCTACTGTATGCGACCAGATGCGACTCAGTTACAGCTAATAGATGATCGATAATCGATAATATCCACCCGCAGTAATTTAATGATCTCTGGATATTGCAAGTACATCGCCGAGTTGCTTGAGTGGGTAATTCAAGTAGCGAATTTCGCAATCTTATCAGTGTGTCACAAGTCACTATGTGCCACATCACGGCGCCTCTTTTAAAATTTGAACAATGACCACTCCTCTCGCTGCATTGACAAAGATTATTGTTGACGATGTTAGAGCCCTTAAAGGTGCATATGCTAAAGAAGGCTTCTCGTTCATTCGAGCCCAAATTCCAATGCTGTCGGCGACAGCTTCCCTTAATGCTTACTGCACGTCGAATCGTCGCCTATCGTCGCAGCCGCCGAGCAGATCATAGTTACTGTTAGGCCACCCATGGAACACCTTCAGCTGACTGCAGGAAGTTTCTTAGCGCTGCTGGCTCTGAGATCTGAGGTACGCTTTGGGTACGCTGAATTTTCAGATATAATGTATCTCATATTGCTAGGGATTGCATGCTAAAGATGTCGGCATGAAAGCAGGTGTTGAGACTAGTCATATTGGCAGGTTCTGACTTAGAGCAGAACCAAGGATGACCAAGGCTGAAAAACTCTGAAAATTTGCTGAAACCAAGCTGAAACACGTGCGGAACCGCCGGAACGTAATTCATAGAGTCGGGACTCGGCATGGCCCTAAACTTCAAGTGAAAAGATTAAAGATCCGCGACGCCCGCGTTCGTATGATCAGGTCAGCGAAAGGGAGATTGTCTCAGCTGGACTCATTTCCCCCCTTCGACATGTACATTTTCAAGTATATCTTTACTCTCTCGACATTCCTCTCCGTTGTTTTGCCTGTGTATTCTGTACCAGTGGGTGCCGTGCAGCATACGCCTGGACAGACCTCTTCTTCTCATAATCAGGCTCCTACGCCTCATTCTGCACAGAGGCCTTCCTCTGAAGCTCCTCCACCTTATTCCGGACAGGCGTCTTCCTCACAGGCTCTTCCGCCTTATTCTGAGCGTTTTTCCCTCCTCCGCCTCATCATGCATGGACGGGGGTCACGGTATGTGGTTCCAATTGCTGAGGAATTGTTATACAGACCGTCATAAAGGCAAAGAAAATTAAACATGTAAGCCAATGAGCAATGTATCTTGCTGAGCCAATCCGGATCCTACAGTGCAGAATGGACCGAAGAGGATTGTCTAAGGCGCTTTCCTGGGATTAATAACCCTTTTCAAAGGCATTACAATGTACTACGAGGTATTCATAGCTGTAATTGCCAACTGATTTTCATTAGGTCGATGATTTGGAGCTTATCGTTGGCGAGGTCCACTATCCACTCGAGTATGTGACGTACGATAGGGGATACGTCTTTGCCGTTAAGCTTGAATCTAAACGAAGTGGATATAGCATTCCGTCAAAAAACTGGGTATCATTACCAGATAGCTCGTTGAGATCGATGACTTGAATTTATGTAGCGCGTAGTGGCTACATGGATAACCCAAGGATAACCACTCTAGCCAATTCCCCTTCGCGGGTTCCAAAACTAGTGATGCGACTTCAACGCGTTTCATGTTCTCCCGTGCCTGCATATGGTTTTTAGAACAACTACTAGCTTTATTCACCTCAATTTCAAGTTTGTTTCAGGTCAGATGCGAGACATCGAGCTTCAAGCTTCAAGCTCCAGGATAAGTGTAATCAAAGTGTTATTGGATCCAACCGCTGAATCCTATTCCGGTCCAGAACTGATCCGGTCAACAGTGATTGCCGAAAACGTTTCAGTCAAAAGCATAAGTACCAGACGAATTTTGTGTCAACGCCCCAGGCGCACGCTTGGCTACGTTTGGTCGTCCTCGTTCTGTTAAAAAGTTTGCTGGTCAAACGGTAAGTCCGAGTCCTCTTGACGTCTATTACAAAGTTCCCTGATGACCGTAATATGTAGATAACGTATAGTGCTATAGCACATACAACGATACACCTCACTGATTATAACATGTTTACCATCCTTCCTTACTTTCTGTATGCAGCACTTGTACTGTCCGCCCCCCTCGGTGAGTGATGTCGCATCGGGATAGCCACATAACTCATGATGATGCATATGTAGTAGATATCTCCCTCAGTAGTGGCCTAGTATCCAGGGCCAACTTTGCACAACCACAATTGGAGCGTCGAGCTCCCGTGACTCCGGGTGTGTTATATTCTATATTGTTCTCCATATCCTAATCTTCACAACACAGTCATAGTAAAGGCCAGAGTAATGAGGGCCTCCAGAGGAACACTGGAAGAACACTGGGAGTTGTGGCTTGACACGGACGTCGAGGTGCTAACCCAATCTCAATTTAGGCAAATTGGATTTGAACTTAAACCGTCAGAATGGGAAACGGTACGGCCCCAGACGAAGAATCTACTGTTTGAAGGTCGAGCGACACTCAAAGACAAAAAAAGTTCAACCGAGCACGTTCGCCAGTTCGATATTAAACAGCCGCTGTATCCAAATCTCGACCTGCGCGACACCAGTTACGATAGGCATTATGAAACCTTCGATGAACTTCAGCTTCACTTCACTAATTCGGAGCGATACGTCAATTGGTTGGGATCGATCCAACAATTGAGGCTGTCGCAGCCAACGAAGAAAGGAAGTAACTGCATAGACATGTTGCTCCAGGCGTTGCAAAAGGTCCTCCCCGCTGACCAATTTGGGAGGCTCAAAGGCAAAGTAGACGTGATTTACGACAGTGTGCACGCACAGACATGGGGGCAGCTGGAGAAAGTGAAAGGCTGGTCGGATGGACAAACTCGCCGTGGAGGTCTGATTTCTAAGTTGAGAAGTTGGGGAAGTTGAATATATTTTGATTTTCAACGTGTATGACCGCGGAGAAAGTCTTGTAACCGGATCCGCTTAGAAAATCCTTGCAACGGAAGAGAGGAGGATACTGCTGGAAAAGGTGAGTCACAGCATTTGATTGTTCGACGAGTGCAAGTAAGGCGGACTCCAATTTGTCGAATTTTGTCTTGAGGTATTTTCCGCGACGCAAACTCGAATCCGACGCGTCACTGTGGTCATGGTCAGATGCATACCATCTAATGTCCGCCTCGATTCCTGTTCCCGGTGGTTCAAAATCCACTCGTGATGTGACTTTGCTCTTTTGTCGATCAATTCCAAAGATTTCTGGTGCAAGGAGTTTGGAAGGAGCAAGCGCGGCTCTGGTTCTATGACATACTGGACTTACCAAGTCAAAATTTTCATTGAGGGAGTTTGGTTTCGACATTTTGGTTTCGACATCTTACAATGTTCGGCCTGACGCTCCAGCATTGGGTGATTTGGACTCTGGAAGATTTACCAATGGTTTGGGCAGTACCGTACATCAAGCCGTTACAGGTTTTCGCAAAACCTTGTCCCGGTGACCGGCGCTGTTTTGAACATGATAAAATCAAGGGCCGAGAAACCGCGCCTCGAACAGTATCATACCACCGTGAGTTATAACTTATCTGCATACCCGCGGGTTGCGTTGTAATCGAGGCGTAGCTATTTTGTGATCCTCCAAGGGTTTCACTGTAACGAAAGGACGTAACAGATTCAGCACGGAGTCGGCAACGGGCCCCGAAAGAGAGTTGGTAAACGTTGGAAAGTCAGCGAAAGGGGGGATTTCTTCTGCTAAACTCTTTCCCAGTTTTCAAGTACAGACCTCTGGCCAGGAGCTGGAGAAAGACTGAGGTGGTGCTGCACGTGCAGCCCAGTACCCACGGTACAGAGCAAGAGTACACAGGCACAACGGAGGAGAATGTAGACTCGGAAGATGCAAGTCTGGTACAACTTGAAGTTGTTGGGAGCATGGGTACAGAGTTTACACAGGTCAGGTCAACCTCACAACAGCAGGGTGACGAGGGTGCAGCGAAGACATGTAACCCAATATAATGAACAATCCGGATGCCACAGGGCAGTGCCCCAAAGTTGTCCGAACAAGAGTTGCGCTGTCAGCCTGAGTGTTTCCGTTCCGCTGGAAATAGAACAAAGTAATAATACTTGAGGCGTCTATAGTTTTGATTCCTTTAGCTCGGTGACTTTTACATTTCGCAAACAGCCGCTGGTGCTCCCGAGATACGGTAATACAGGTAGTTAGCCTTGGGATTTCGGAACGTGAGCTTGTGAACGGAAAATGGCATGAAGTACTGCCGCCGTCCTATGACCCGGCAGGTGGATCACCTTCGTGCACGCAGTCACGTCGCAGTGATAAGCATTTTAATGGTCACGTGGCTGATAACTCTTTCCAATGTCCGCTTCGATTCCTGTTCCCGGTGGCTCAAGATTTACTCGTGATGTGACTTCGCTCTTTGTCAAGGCGGCAGCTGGTACGAGCAACTGACATGTTCCAAAACGGTCACCAATCTTTCGCAGAGATGGAGCCAGATTCCTTGATTTTTGCGGAAGGGTACACTCTGAACGATGCCATGAGTGTTTTCGAGGTCCGTCGACGTTGTGATATGTGTCTCCAAGTATTCAGTCTGCAACTCAGATTGGTGAACACAGATTGGATACCGGACTAATGGTCGACCCGGAACGTGAAAAGAAGTTTCCCTTCAATCCTTTGGCGCCGTTGCTGCCTGAGGCCTGAGGAGCTGGGTTGGATTATTGATAGATCGTTTTCGTACGAGGTGCGTCATAGCGGACTTGGTAGCTGTTCCGGCTTATGGTGTAGATGCTATGGCATGAAGGCAATGTTATGCAGCATTCAATACACACCCTTCTATACGTTCATTATCTTGGCAATATTGACCCAGATCTTGTCCCTCCGCCACGAATAGTCGATTCCCGCCGTCCGTTGGAACTCGTCACGGTCGTGCTTCGTGCAGCAGTGGCAGGTCTACTCAAATGCTGCGATCTCAGCTGGCGAGAATTGTCCAATGGAGGTCTCCAAGACGTCTGTATTCGTTTCGCGGCACACCGGGCAAGCTAATTGATGTGTAGCTCGAAGATTGGCAGAGCGACAAATGCGAGGTGTCGCTTTTAGAGGGCGTGCAACCTTATGATATTCTCAGTAACCTTAATGATGCCCTGTTCTGGCTATCTAAAACGACCAAAGGTTCTTGTCCTTCCTAGTTCTGACTGTTATTGATCAAGGCTTGTAGTCAACGGACTCCATAAACAAGCACCAATCGGTTCGATTCTTGACAAAATCTAATACACTCTAATGTCATCGACCTCTTTGGGTGTTTCTGACATTTAAGGAACATCACTCTATCGACAAGTGCATTCGCTTCGAAGCTCCCATGAATAAAAGCTACGATCACATATAGGCACCAGAAATTATCGCACAATGATTTCTACGCCAACTCCCTGATCTTCTAGTTATCAACTTTACGTACCGGGCCCTGGAACGGGACAAGAACAAATTCTAGGGTGCTCCCGCTTCCTGGACCCCAGGGATCATTACCCCGAACTGTCAGTTCCATACGCCCTGTCGCAGTGAATCTCACGTCGAAGTCACGATTTCCTCCCACTTGCACCCTTGTGCGGCCTTCTTCGATAGTTCCTGACACTACAAGACCGTATCTACCATCATCCTCAAGCTGTACAGAAGCCGTCCGGCCGTACATGTTTGTGATGGTGAGCCCCGTGTGTCCGCTCCCAGAGTGCAACCATCGATTGAACTCGATGTATTCTTGACCCGGGCTCAAGTGTTCCGTCACATGATCAGCGTGATTGGTGACGACGATGTTGAGATCTTTGGCTGGGGTCGAATAGACGTTGCGAAGGTTGAGAACCATTTTCTGATCTAAGCGTTAAGCTGAATATGAGTACAGGTACTTAAGGATGGTCAGAAAACCACTTGCTTCTGGTCTGGAAAGTAAACAGGACTTGATTGACTTCGAAATACGTCCCAGGTTTTAAGGAAAGCATTAGCCCCACCCAAGCCCCACACAGCAATAACATCTGATAGGGGGGGACCACTCCGAGGACATCCCAAGCACGGAAGGGATTCCAGCCACAGTCGAAGTTCCCCTCGAAGTTAAAGGAATGGAAAAACTTTAGGACAGATCGCATGGAGCAACTATATTCGACAAGTGAAGCAGGGAAGATGTACAGCGGAGTGTAGCTTGAGAACCATTTTCTGATCTAAGCGTCACGGTTACGGGTAAGGATGGTCAAAGTCAAATAGTAGTATCTGATGGGGAGCCCACTCCGAGGACATGCACGGAAGGGATTCCAGCCACAGTCGAAGTTCCCCTCGAAGTTGAAGGAATGGAGAAACTTTAGGACAGATCACATGGAGCAACTATATTCGACAAGTGAAGCAGGGAGGATGTACAGCGGAGTGTAGCTTGAGAACCATTTTCTGATTTAAGCGTCGCGGTTACGGGTAAGGATGGTCAAATAGTAGTATCTGATAGGAGGCCATCCAGTGCGATCGGAATGAATAATGAAGACGCATGGCAGAAGGGATTCCAGCCACATTCAGCTAGGAACTTCTATTCATCTATACACTGTTTGATCTAAATTCAATGGTGGACTCACGAATTGCCAAGTTGTGTTTTGTTACTATTACCATATATCGATCCTGCCTTGTCTCTCCGAGTCCGACACTTGCCTTTTTAGGAAGTACTCAGACTGAAATCCATCACTGGCAGTATAGGAATTCAACAGTATACGAAAGCAGTAAAGAAATCATTGATATTGAACCAGCGCGTTTCTTTGCCAAATATTCGATATAACCCGTGATTGGACTGTAGTGGTCCACAATGCTGTAGGTAGCGATGTTTGACCTCAGCGGGTCTGTGGAAAAAGGTTGGTGATGGGGCAAGTAAAGGACGACAAGAAAAGAAGTAAATGGTGCGGGGAAGAGCGAATCCCATCAAATCAACATCGTTGCAGGAGGGGGCGACACGCTCGAGGAGGCTGGGAGCAGCACTGTATACACTTGTTGCATAGGGACCTTCCGGCGTTCATGCGTGGACCATGCCGTGTATATACTTCCTTCCTTCCTTAGACCTAATCAAGACGTAAGAACATGAAACGACAAGGGGGAGGCAACTGGAGGCAACTTTACCTTCTTTGATGAGGTACGGAGATGTCGGGGATCACGCGGGAATCAGGCATAGCTTCGGCGTGGAGCTTGCTCGCAATATCCGGTCGACGAGAAACTTCCCAAAAGAAAAGCGAGGTTGAGGTGGTATCAGCACCGGCAATCCTACAAGATGGTGAGTAAACGGTTGGCAAGTGAAGTAGTGACGTACATGCATGTGTTCCGTGGACTCCGAGATGATGTCATTATCAGGCGAAAGTTCGTTCGTGGAGTAACGATACTTCATGAGGCATTACAGCATTGCAACCACGCCCGCGTTCATCTGAGCCTATCTGAGCACGAGCTTGATAAACACGTTCACTGACGAAATAGAGAACGATCAGAAGGTAAAATACACGAGGTAAGGTGAGATTACCTCTGCCATAATCTTATCCGAATCACAGAGTTGCTAGCGTACATCTTGCAGACCAGATCCCAAGCCCAGGCTGGAAAGGGCCGGAACCGCACTTCGCTGTACGTAACACTTTAGCAATACTTGAAGTTTGTAGACTTTACACTCTGCTTCCGTGAAATTGACTGCCTCCATTTTACTTGGCCCCAGACCAACTCAGAGTTTAAATATCTTGCGTCCACTAGCGCATGAGGTGGAAGAGGTAACAGAAGAAGAGGAAGAGATTAGACTCAGATCAGGAAGCCCGGGTAGCCGCTAAAGGCCACTAAAGGCACTACTAAGTGCTTTTAAGCACTTTAAAGTGGTTCCTGTTTCACTGATCGGCGCGGCCTCGGATGACGTTGATACCTTCTAAACACCTTTTGATTTGAATGATTGTAATACTATTATACACAGGGTATGCATATTGTATCACTTTATAACAGCTTTATATACCTTTATGAAGTGGAAACAAATTCTTGACATACTACAACAGGTTTATAACCATCCTATAAGGTGCCATACAGAGCTGCTGAGTTTACGGCCTGTTATAGACCAATGTAACGGGTTCTAACACAGGAGCCTTTCCCGTGATGCAATATGTCCAAGTATAACTGACTTAACAGAGTCTGGAGCATTCAAGCTTCAAGCATCACGTCGAAGACTGTTTCCATGCTGTCAATTACAGCTTGAAGGAATATCACCTACTCAGTGACTCGGAACTTGAATCGATCTGCCATCCACCAGAAGATGTAATGTGACGAGTCAGCGCACATATAAAGGCAGGAAAATTTATACCATCTTCCCCAGTAGTGCAACAGTTAGTACTTGCAAATGGCCCAGACTCCCCAGGTAAACTTTCCTATCATATAATGAATGCATCTTAGGTTAAACTCCGCAGATCGGCACCTCGGACCCTACGAAAGACCATCCCGAAGACAGGACATCTCTCCCAGTGGTCGGAAGATACATCGAACACCCATCTGAAGTCGATACAGAGCTCACTGCAGAAGGCTCGGATGCTCTTCATTCGGAGGGTATGGCCATCACCAAAGAGGACCTGCTGAAGATGCTGGGTGTCACCGAAAACGACATAATCCGGATGGTCCCATGTGATTGGGTAGTAGAGGACGACGTCAGTGCCAGTGGTGCAGTGGCTATGGGCATATGGCCCCCTCCGACACGTCGACCTCAACTGCCTCGCAGGCCGGTGATTGGCACGGAGATCATTGTGGCTGTGGTTAGCATCCTGCTGAGTGCTGCTCAACTTGGAGCGGCGGTAGTCGGGGTGCGTCTTTGTATTGTGGAATGACCTTTGTTAATACTTGGCACAGCTGGCTCAGCAAAGCCCTGCGCTCCCGTCTGATGACCTGAGGAATAGGACAAGGTGGATTCATTGCACTGTCCGCAATCAAACCCAGTTCAACGTCATACCCACGGGGCACTATTTCGACAGCGGTAGATTTCACACTGCCCCGTCATCCGTCCCGCGCTTCTCGTTGATGGTGTTCAGTGGGACTAACGCTGACTGGTCTGTATGGACCGGAATCTCGGGTGGGTCTGCTTATCAGATCGTACTTGACAACAATGTCACAGTCCCCTTTGCATTGGTGAGTTTGTTGTTATCTAATCCCCGATAGTATTCACTGAGCGATGATTTTTAGGGATTCACGAACCCCTACGTTGGTTCATACAAGGCAGGAGTTGTGCTGTCACCATCTCCAGCCCATGGTTATGACGCAGCTTCTGAGAATGGAGGGTACGTTGTGTCTCCTCAGACCTTCAGCGGACACGATGATCAAGGCAACGTAATCAGAGTTCGCTTCATCATCAGTGCTTCCCCCGGTCAGTTCACGCAGTTCGCCATTACTCAGGTTATCGTTTGAGCCTGAGTAGAGGATCTCAGCCTGTTGTCCGACAACAGGCTGTATTGTCTCCGAGTCTCAAGTGTAATTACGCAGTCAGGAAATACAAAGCTGATTGTCCTGTAATTATCCTCCTATGCCTCTGTTCTGAGTTCTCCCCTCTGAGTCCTCTCTTCGCTCTGATTCCCTACTTCACTAACGGGACTCTGAACTATGATAACGAGCCTGAGGCATGGTGAAAAGCCTAAAGACTCGCGTGACAGACGGATCGGGCTGTGACGTCACACGTGCAGCCCAGTACGCACGGTACAGAGTGCACCAAGACGGAGAAGAATGTAGACTCGGAAAATGCAAGTCTTATACAAGTTGTTGGGAGCATGGGTACAGAGTTTACACTGGTCAGGTCAACCTCACAACATCAGGGTGACGAGGGTGCAGCAAAGACATGTAAGCAATTAATGCCGAACAAGAGTTGCGCAGAGTGTTTCCCGCTGGAAATAGAACAAAGTAATAATACTCGAGGCGTCTATAGTTTTGATTACCATCTGATTCCTTTAGCTCGGTGACTTTGTATTTCGCAAACAGCCGTTGCCCGTTGGTGCTCCTGAGATATGATAATGCAGGTAGTTAGCCTTGCGAATTCGGAAGAACGTGAGCTTGTAAACGGAAAATGGCATGAAGTACTGCCACCGTCTGATCATGTAGGGTCTAGCACGGATGAGGCATACCCGGGTAATCCGTGGATGGGTAAGTGCGGATGACTACAGGTGGATTACAGATGGACGTGGGTAGCTTAGTCAGCTTCATCCGCATGGATGCGGATGCCATCGTCGTCGAGGGCGGATTACCCGTGGATACCTGGTCATCCATTTCAATTCAGTCAAAGATCCCCATTATCTGGCCGAAGTTGAGATGCTACGGCCAGGCACTGTTGTTCCCTCACCAAGTACGGTTGCACGGGATGTTCAAGAGATTTATTCTCAAGGTTCTAGCCTGATACGCGAATATTTTACGGTAATGTCCTCTTATATAATACTAGATACGCATTCAATCTGATATGATCTTGACAGAAATTTCGTGGCTCCATTCATGCAGTTATCGATGGTTGGACTGCGCCATTCTCAACTTCCTACCTTGTCTCGTTGTCATCTGGTTTGCTAATGGAAAGATATGGCGGACAATTCTCGAGTTCATCCAGTACGTGATCTGTTCATATTAAAACTACAAGCTGATAAAAATTTCCAGTCTTTATACCGGTAAATATCTGGCCCAAGTTACTCGTGATTAATTGATTGCCTGCAACGATTTGGGATTGCAGATAAGGTACTAGTGCTATGTTGCGTCCATGGAATTAAGCTCAGTAGTAATCCTAGCTTCACACACTTTGTATGGACAACGCAAGTAATTGCGACAAAACCGCTGAAGAGCTTGGGAGAATACGTCCCTCATTTGGTGGCAAGAACGCTCGTACACGGTGCTTTCCTCATACAGTAAATCTCATCGCAAAAGTTGATTCTTCTTTGAGAGAGTATATACGTACTAAAAGCAATGACAGGCTTTTATCTCATTTTTTTTCCGCCAGCCTAAGCGAAAGAAGACTGTCAAGGTGGCAGCTCGTTCTCGTCGCAAGGGTCGCACTGGTCGCACTTCAACAAATCGGGTACCGACAACAGATGAGTCAGCAGCACAAGAGGTTGAAGTCTTGGTACAGGATGGCGATGACTCTTTAGAGGTCCCATTGAGTGAGGTACAACAGGAAATGGAGGCTGAAGATCAGGATATACTTACGGGGGAAGGGAATGTACTCGATGAAGCTAAGGCTGCTCATGATGAAGAGTCTGTTAGCTCTGTCAAAGCGGATGCAATTCGCTTGGCTGCAGAGCAGGGGCTTTTTATCACTGAAAAGGAACAACAGTTGGCGCTCAATATTTTCCCAAAAGTAAGAAACCTTGTTTCTTTCTCATCATTGTCTTTCGGTCATGGTACTGACATATGACATGTAGATTGCGGGCCTTGCCCGCCGCCTCCACGATACTGATTCTTTACATGATCAGTTTGCAGACTATGTAGCCCAGGCATACAAAGATCAACCTGAAAAGCTCGAGGGCCAGAAGATCGCATTGGACAGACGTGTCCCTACTCGTTGGAACTCAGATCGAGATTGCCTGGCAGCTCATTTACACTTCGAGAAGGCCATCAGAATGCTTACGGCTGCGGAACCTACTCTCCAGCAGTATGCCTTGACTCGTGATGAATGGGCCCTGGCTAAACAGCTCTGTCCCGTTCTTGATGTAAGTATCAACTTGATGTTGAGTCGGAGTTCATTCTGTTTCAGATTTTTCTTGCTCTATCAGACCTTTTCTCAATGGCTGAGGTCCCTCTGATTCACGAAGTCATTCCAATGCTGGAGACATTGGAGCAGCAGCTCGATAATGTCTTCACCACGGAGACACATCCTGAAACTGGTGAAACATTGCACCCTGTCATCCGTGTTGCTGCAAAGGCTGGTTTGCTCATGGTTGGGAAATACTATGCTTTGTCTGACGACACTGAGGTTTATCGCATTGCAATCGGTAAGTTGTCTGTTGTTAACCAGCTTTCAAACTAATAACGGATCACCAGCAATGTGTCCGAACAAAAAGCTGGTTTGGTTTGAGCAGAACCACTGGTACGAGGAGGACCGTAATGAGGTTCGCCGTTTGGTACTTCAACGGTGGGAGAAGACCTACCGTGACTCTTTGAAGTCGTCCTCAGACTCTGGACTATCACGGAACGTAGCTCCCAGTACTAGTCTAAGCAAGAAGGTGAGTTGGATCGTAAAGTTCGAAATTGTTCCTCAGTTCCTTTTTACTGGCAGCCATCTTTATCAGTATGGGCAACTCACAGAAAACAACAAAGTAGTATTAGTACTAACTCTTCAGAGTATGATGAGGACTCGATTGAGGCATATCTTGCTTCTCTTCCCATCTCTGACAGTGATCTTAAGGCCACTGG
>QLOY01007387.1:0-12421 GCA_003313965.1 Megacollybia marginata
GAACTATGGGGTAATGATGCTTCTCCAGCCTGTCTAACTCCCATGAAATGGCAGCAGGCATCATTTAACCTTCTCAGGACTTTGGATTACTTGTTGGAAAGGCCAGGCAACAGCACTACACCAACTTTCCATTCAGAATTCAAAAAACACTGGGATTTCTTCCTAAATGTGCCCAAGTTCAAAGACTCATTCAACAATATTTATCCTTTTGAACTCAAAGCAAGACATGAGCTGCTTAATGGGACTCTGTTCAGTGGTGATTATTATGTGAGATGTGTTGACAGCATTCTAGATGCCAAGCATGCAGCAGCAACACTTTCCCCTGCTATTCAAATGAAGTGCTGATGCCTCCAATACTCAGATTTCCAAATTCAGGTGTTTGGGTCGCAGCTCTTCCACAGACTCTCGTTCTGCTGTGGCTGGCTCTACCAATCATGCAACTTGCATTGTATGTGGCGGTAATCACAAACTTAATGACCACCCATCCTCCCTGTCGTCCTTTCAGGATGGAAAGCCCCTATTCAGTGCATATTGGAACAGTGTCCTCATCATCTCCAAGTCTCCAAACAAGATCATTTGCATCTTCTTCAACCTCCCTTTTGGATGCAATGGTAAGCACTCAGGATCGGAGGAGCACCTCCACATCTGCTCCCTCTGCAGTGGGCCCTATCATGTCACCTGAATTGTGGCCGAATGTCTGACAGAAAATTGCTGGCCTGATGACATCATATCCACCAACTTTGGTTTGACATCTGCAAATGTTCCAAAAGCAAACCTCAACCCTTTCAAACTTTCTCCCCATCCACCTCTTATATATATCAACTTCTCTACTTCCATTCACTCTCGTTCTCCTCTTCCTGACTCTAAAATGAAATCTATACATGTGTTTCTCACCCATACAATATTGAGGCATTCGACCAGCTTCTCTCCAAACACAACCTTTCATCCAAATACCCTCTCCTCATCAATAATTTATGCTATGGTTTCCCAATTGGTGATATGCTGAAACTTGAGAGCACTGTCATCATACCAAACCATCTGTCAGTTGTTGAGAACAAAGATGTCATCATGGAATACCTACATGCTGAATGAGAACTGGGATGAATGTCAGGTCCTTTCACAAAGGAAGAAACTGAATGCATCCTCTGAGGACCATTCTACACATCTCCTTTGATTGTTGCTGTTCAAGATCAAGGACCCGGGTTGCCACCCAAGTGCTGAGTCTGTTGGAACCTCTCTAAAGGTGACCACAATACCAAAATGGACTCGGTAAACAGTTTTATCAGTAAAGAGGATTTTCCTACATGGTTTGACATGGCATTTCGAGTGGCTGAAGCAGTGAGTGCGTTTTTCCATTGTGATTGAATGCCTGAGGTCAAAATATGTGATCCTTGATGCTCGTACAGGTCTAATTACCTGGTGCGAATGCCTACATTGGAAATGTGCCATTGCAGACAAAATTTATTCATCAATTTAATCAATCATTTAACTCAATGCTCATGATTTCCATTCCAGGTGGCTAATGCTCCACCAGGCATGACAGCATGTGCCTTTGACATCCAATCATTTCATTGTACCTGCCCTGTCCATCCTGACCACAAGCCATGGCTGGTTGTTTGTGTAGATGATGATTTTTGGATTGATCATAACACCCCTTTTGGGACTCATTCTGCTAGCAGCAACTCTGGTCAAATTGGCAATGCCATTGTCAACATTTGGGATGCGGAAGATACCAACACCACATTGAAAAGGAACCTCACTGTGTGAGGCGGGCTGACTGTGCTGGAAATGGAAGTGCTTGTTATGGGCTGGGAAACACCAACACCCACTAACACACACACACACACACACACTAAATCCAACACCCAAACACCTCTTTTAAGGTATTCCTTTCGAGTTTGGAGACTCCTGTTAACTAAACCTGGCAAGATGGTTCGCTCTAAGAAGAAGTACTATGTCCACGGGCGCTCAACCTTGACTAAGCAATGTCTGCTCTGACTCAGAGAGGTGCACAAGGCTCGTATAAAGGCATGAGAATCGACCCAAACTAGTCTAATGGTCTCTACTAAGCTAAGCGGGGTCACTGATGTGTGACAAGGTGGAATAGATGAGTCAAGTTCCCTTCAGGTACTAATGACTAAGAACGGGGACTTTCCCTTTTAGGTACTGAGTCCTAGAGACGTCTAGAGAGGTAGGAGATTGGTAGAAACTGTTCCGCTGAAGGTACTAGGTCTCCACTGGCGACTTTTATTAACTGTGTTCCCTTTGAGGTACTAAGAGCTCAATAGTCTGTTAAAGCGCAATCTAATCTCTACTGGGGGTCTCTATGGGTTCACTATTCTTCTGAACTACTCTAAACTACTGCCTTTTTATACTGCTCTGCTGTGTCTATTTTTGTCCACTGGTTGCTCAGCAATGGTCAGCTGATGCATAGTCTTACTCATGCTGTGTAAATAGCTGAGAATATGACTCCATCCATCTCCTTGATGTCCACTGGGTCAATTCCTGCCCTAGGACCACTATCCCAGTTGATAGCCCTACTCTCTAGCATCACAGTGATATAAGCATGTCTCTATTTCTCTGCTGATGGTCCCAAACTGTAGAGGCAACATTTATAACACTTTGCTGAATTGGTTTAGTCCGGTCTCGGCTCGGCAACAGCTCCGCAGGTGATATTCCGGTTCTCTTTTAGTTCACTTCTGGTTCAAGTCTATGTTTGATTTCCTGCTTTGTAACACTCAGCGGGAGTGATGCCAGCTTACCTGAACTTAATTTAGCTCTTGTACATATCTTAGCATACCTCAGCGGGGCTGCGCATTTTATCAGAGTTGGATACAATAAGATAGCTCTATCAAGAGCCAACTCATTTGTCTCAACCAAAGGTTATTATGCAGTTAGAGGCCTAGGTGTTGCCTTATATAGCTATTCCACCTATCCCACTCCTCCACTGATGGTTGTACCTCTGCGGGAGTCTTTCCCATGTTTATTTAGAGGCTAGTACTTGGCAAATTGAAAGATTTCAGGCCTGGATGCATATCATGCATATCAATGTTTAAATACAAAGATGACATGTCACAATTTCAGATCCCCATTCAGACAGGTCCATTTATTGACGGTCTCTACAAATATCATCACTCTGTTGCTTCTGCATTGTCTCTAATAGCACTGCTCAATGTTCCTTGGCATCCAACTAAAACTGCCACCGAATTTCTGTGTGTTTTTGTTTTTATTGGGTTCCTTTGGGACTTAGCTAATCATTGTGTCTCACTACCTGAGCTGAAACACTTGAAATTTCTGGCATGGGTAGATAGCTTACTGAATAAGGCATCTTTGAGCTTGAAGGTGTCTCTCCTCGATATTCAGAAAATACACAGGTCACTAGTCCATATTTGTTTTATCCATGCTGACGGAAATTCCCGGCTTCCTCCAATCTTGAACTTCATGTCATCATTCAATGGTAACGATTATGCTAAATGCTACATTCCAAATTCAGTGGTCAATTCTCTTTGTTGGTGGCAAACCCACCTACAAGACTCTGATTACGTCCGCCTTCTTCGACCACTACCACCTGAAGAGGATCTGGGTATATATGTTGATGCATCTACAAGTTGGGGGATTGGTATCATTATTCAAGGTAAATGGTATGCTTTCAAGCTTGCCCCCAATTGGAAGGTACCTGGGCATGACATATGCTGGCTTGAGGCCATCACACTCAAATTTCTCATCTATTTCCTAATCCAGCTAGGATTTTCAGATGTACTGTTGCATACCTTCTCTGATAGCAATGGGGCTATTGGGGCTCATTCAAAAGGATGCAGCACCAATGCTGAAATCAATCTCTGTGTCCAGTGTACTTACGCTGCTTCTGCCACAAAATTTATCACCCTCTGATTCTCTTAGATCGAATCAGCTCTTAATCCTGCTGACCCAATTTCATGTGGTTTGATTCATCATCCAATGATGCAACATTTGTCATGCAAATTTGACATGCCTGCCGATTTGAAAGCATTCTTCCTTGACTTTTGCCCATGAACATCAATGACATTTTCAACACTTATGCCTTGTCTGCAGATGCTGAAAGTTGTATTCCTCCTTTTAGTTTGCAATTGGAGGCATCTGAGTGGGTAACATGTTCCATTTATGATCTTGCAAAATTTACCCCTTGCAGCAATGGTCTATTGGTTGAATCAAATACCTACACCTATCCTTTATTTGAATCCACCCATTCTATGCCTGCTCTTACCTTACCTGTCAATAGTCTTATTCCAATGCCTTACATTAACAAATTTGATCCATTACTTTCCTTGTGAGATCATGTCTCAACTGAACTACCATCATGCCAATGTCACACATCACACCATACAGACATCATTGCCTCTAGCCAATTGCATCCACCTGTGTCTGCAGACCGGTGGATTTTGCAATGGATCACTCCACATTCATACCTCGCACAATCTGCTCTCAACACAGAGATTCCATTCACACTGCAAAAAAAATTACTTTCAAAGATTCTGCTGTCAGTTTCAGATGATTCATGAATGAGTTACGGAGCTGGCCTTCTCCATTTTAATCAGTTCTGCGACTGCTTCCAGATACCGGAAGCGAAACACATGCCAGCATCCTATGTGCTGCTTTCTTCATTCATTGCAGAACATAGTGGTGTCACTTCTGTGGCTACTATTCAGAATTGGCTGAATGGTCTCTGACTGTGGCACATCATTGATGGTGCAGAATGGCATAGAAAGCATTCTTGGGTAGGCGCATTGATTAAGACAGCAGAAAAAGAAGGTATTGTCTTCCGGCGCCCACCACGCAACCCAATTACCCTTGAATATTTGCGCACACTCTGGAATCATTTGGACCTGTTGAAACCGCTGCATGCAGCCATTTGGGCTATTGCAGTCATCGCTTTTTGGGCATGTCATTGTCTTGGTGAATTATTCCCAAACTCACATTCACACTTTGATGCTGCAACTGACACCAGCCGAGCATGTCACCTGTCCTCTTATTTCGTCAATGGCAGACGGGTCATCTCTTTCCACATTACTTCCACAAAAACCACTGGTGTCCGTGGATTCGATTGTATTATCACTGCAACTGGAAACGACTTTTGTCCAGTTTGGGCTTTCGAAAACCACTTAAATATCAATGAAGCTTCCTCTTCTGATTCGCTTTCACGGATTCCACTATTTGCTTATCGAGAAGATGGTGAATGGGTCTTTCTGACTAAACATTCTTTCCTCGTGTTTACATCGAAAATCTTCCTTTCTGCTGGACTAGAATCAGTCCATGGGCATAGCTACCAAATTGGCAGAACACTTCGGTTGCTTCTCAATGGAGTCTCACCTGAAGTTATCATGAAGATTGGAGGATGGACTTCTTTATGTTTCCTCATCTACTGGCATCGCTTGGAACAAGTAATTCCTTTAGCAATTACTCAAACTTGGGACTCTAAAGTCAAGGACTTTGCTCGTAAATTTAAATTGGCAAATGATGTTGATGACAGCATGCTAAATTGATCATTTGTTGCATCGCTCTGGTTGGAGGTTGCAGTCCATGTTGAAATATCACTTCTATGTTGCCTGACAGCAAGCCTACAGCTCTTGGAGCTCTGCTCAGGGTGGTAGCATCAGACTCACTCCAAAGCTAATCTACTTCAACCTCGAGTCTTGCCACCCAGTGTCTGAACTTGATTTGTTTCAAGTTCATTAGCAACACCAATTCACAATCTATTAATTGAAAGGAGTCTAATGAATACCTTATCGTGAGCTAAGACTGAAAGTCTAAGTGTTAGATAAGGTAGAGGCGGGACAAGCTGATCGCCACCTCGGATCAATCAATTATATAATCATTCTTGCTTCAGCTCGTCTCGCTGATTCAATTCTGTCAAATTTGCATCTACCCACCCACCACTCCCTCACTTATTATGCTTGGTAGCATCAGACTCACTCCGAAGCTAATCTACTTCAACCTCGAGTCTTGCCACCCAGCGTCTGAACTTGATTTGTTCAAAGTTTATTCAAGGGGGCACCGGGCCAAGAATCCCGTACCAGACGTTAGTAGGTAGGTCCGCCGTCAGAGGTCTTAAAAATTTAGTTGACACCCTAATTTTTTGAGATTATATGGTTCAATTTAGCTTCAAAGCCCTTGAAACAGCATTGAAGGCCCTCAAACAACTGTTTCTGCCAGTGAAATAGCTTCAAATTACTTATTGACTCAAATTCTACTCTGAGTCACATGATGGTATGCACGTGCCAGGATGACAGCTATAGATGTGACTCATTGTGAGTTGCACATACAGACAAGATAAGAGTAGATAAAATACTACATTACATTGTTTCATATATGAATAACCCATTTCCTACCATGGAAAGCTGGATATGGAGGTGTTATTGCCTAAAAAGGCAATACACGTGACCTTGCGGTAGGTAGGTCCAGCCAGAAGGTCGTTAAAAAATTAGTCAATGTGCGGTACTCAATTATATTTCCGGTACCCCCTTGAGTTTATTAGCAACACCAATTCACAACCTATTAATTGAAAGGAGTCTAACGAATACCTTATCCTATCTAACTAGGTCCTCAGGACAGGCTAGTCAGGTGCCGTGGTCGTTTTTGGATTCCGGAAGCCCCTTGACTTTGAAAGAAAAAATATGACCCCAAAAAAATTAGGATTGAGCAACCGACCGACTATATATGGAAATTTACACGTGACACCCCCTTGCTCGGACCATACCAAGCGCACCATGCTCCAGATTGACTGCATAGCCATTCATACTCTCGGTGAACATCAGAGAGGGGTTATCATCATCCCTCAGTACTTTCAGTGCACTGAGCTGCCGGAAGACTGATTTTGCATCACTATCATCAGAATCTAGCACTCGATTCAAGTCTTCAAGACCAATAGTCGGTGCATGAAGGATATCGGGCCGGTTAGTCATTATATCCTGTATCACCCTGTTACGCTGTTCACTGGTTGTAGGAGTAAAAAGGTTACGCGTGTAATCGATCATCCTTTGAAGCTCATCATTGGTGAGCGTGGTAGTAGCATCGTGTTCTCCTTGGTACACTGGTACTCTGTTAGATACGTATCACTGGGAATGTACTCAGGCAAACTTACATGGACGGAAGATGTCAAATGCAGCACGATATTGCTCAGCGTCAATGTCACTGACAAGAGCCCGAGAGCCTGCGTGCTGCATATGCTTGTAAGTGCTGAGAACTACAAGGAGCATCCTGGATGGTAATGATTAACGAGTCCCAATACGTAAAGTCGCCGTTTCATTACCTCGTTTGGCAAATTCCGACTTTCGCATCATGCCAGCTCTGAGCTTCAGACTCGGTCACCTGTCCCTTCATGGAACCCAAGATGGTTGCAGCGGCCGACAAGGCGCCAGTCAACGCAACGTGCACACCAGTAGAAAAGAGTGGATCCACAAACGCTACAGGAGAATTTGAGAACGCTTGGTTCGAGTGCATTCACGTACCACCTGCATCGCCAACTAAGCGATAGTGGTCTCCTGAATACGTTGATGCGTGATAACTGTAGTCGGAGGTGCTCCTGACACTGGCTTTCACGAGCACGCCTTCAACAAGATGTTCCATGACACCTGCAGCTAATTTGATTTGCTCAAGATAGTGATCCTCCACAGTCCCTCCGAGCTGTTCTTTCTTTGTTTTGGAGGCCTCTTCGTGCATTACGACGCCAATAGATGTCGTTCCGTCATGTAAGGGGATTATCCATACCCACCCGGTCTTATCTGAAGGAAGTTATCTTTTCATTCCCTGGGGAAGACACTCCATTACATACCACTGAGAGCTTCTATCCAAGTTGCAGTCGTGTTAGGGTCTCCACTACCATTGACTTGGATGCTGCGGACATTCTTCCAGTATCCGTACACTCCGACGTTCCGAAGGCCTTCACGGAATATGCGGTTGCGAAGGTATTTAGCGGACATGATACCAGAGCGACCGCTTGCGTCGATCAGCCAGTCAAATTGGATGGTGCCACCCTGTCCCGCTTTATTAATCCAAGTAGCGGAAACAGGGCGGGACGTAGCAGGATCGCCATCATTCTCGAATTGAATTGATTCAACTCGAGTCTCGTCGATCGCAATGACTCCTTGAGTCTTGCCATAGTCCCACATTAATTTGTCAGACTCGGAGCGCAGCTGGGAGGCTGAGGATGGTTATTTGGTGGTATGCAGACTTACCACATGCCAGGTTGATTTGTCCGGACCAAGGAGCTGAAAATCAGTGTCTTTACAGAACATCATCACACATAGTCAATAACAAGAAAACACTAACAACATGCTGGCTCATCTTGAATCAGCTTGAAAAAAGCACCCGACTGATCAGACGGTCTCAAATTTGAATAAAGCATTGTTGAAAGACCCACCTTCACGACAAAGTTTCGTGAGTCGAACTGCTTATCAAGGCCAACAAACTTGAGATAGTACCTCATCGAGGGAACCATGCTTTCGCCAATGTGATGTCTATAAATGAGGTGCCTTCACTGGCAAGGTGTTCTCGAAAGGCTAACCTTGGGTGCTTCAGTGCCTCAAGTTGTACGACATTGATGCCTTCGCGAGCAAGGATTGTAGAAGCATAGTTGCCAGCTGGGCCTCCACCAATGACAAGCACGGTTGCCTTGGTCGGCTTGAGAATATTGAAGTATGAGATAAAACCAGGAATGCAGCATAACGTACCAGGGACATAGTATGGTCTTGAGAAATCTTCGAGAATCAGCGCTGGCAAAAAATAGCTGCCAAGCTCGCTCCCTTGGTTGTGGTGTTGCTAGATAGTAGATGGCGACCTTAGGAGCCATCTCATCAATCCTTTATATAATGGACGAAAGAGCTTGAGAATAAAATCCATCGAACCGAGGTAGACGCACTGAAGATGCCAAAGATACAAAAACGAATCTAGAAGTTATAATTGGACCTGGGAGTCCGAACCGAACCGAACCGAACCTCAGGTGAGTCAGCGACGGCAAAAGGCCAAAAATGACAAACCTTGAACTTCGGAATCTTATTTCTTTGTCGCTTCCGTTCGTTGACGAGGTTCGAGGTTCGGAAAACTGAATCGGACAGTCTATAATTATGTGACAGTCAGGTAGGTTCTCTTTGATCATTTTGCGTTTCCTCTGACTGTCTGGTACAGGTGACGGTGTTTGCGGTGTGAAAAGCAGCTGGCCATAGGGTGCATGTATGGAGAATGGGGTTAAGGGAGAACGAAATGGTGTTTGCATGGCTATATTGCCATTTGGGGTTGATTCAAAGGCATTCCGAGTGTTATTGGGTTGTTCCATAGTCAACAGACGCGTGAAATGAGCTTGGTACACCAGACGCGATGTGGTCACATGTGCTATGAACCGTGTGAAAAAGTGCAAGATTTTTTACAACAGGGTGATGGGCGCGCGTGATAGCAGACTATTATTATTAGCAATCGACTATCATTGCGTAATACATCAGTCTGCCTACGGGAGACTAACAGTTGCCAGGATCTAACACCAGAACTTTGCAGCGGCCGCAACAGTAGTGACTCAGTGAGGAGTCAAAAAGGAAGGAGTGCATGGGAGCTTGGCACAGGAAGCCATTCTGATGGAAAGTCTCTGGTGCGGGTACTTCGGCGGAGCATTCATGACATCCATGCCAGTGTAACGAACTAGGTGAGAAATGGCATGCAGACATCGTTTACAAGATGATGTTACACCCTACTCAGTCGGAACACAACATACAATGCTACTGTAAGTGACCTTACAAGGCTGGTAAAGTTGCGGATGATGATGGTGTGTAGTACGTGTGCACCACGCACGTGTGAGCATTCTTGCTGACATGTACACATGTCGCCACTTCAGAGTATCTGAGACTGGTTACGAGATCTGTGTTCGGTTGACAACCGGATGCACGAGCTTGTGCCTGATTTGTATATCAGTAACTAAAATATTCCATGCCGATATAGCTTTATCCTAGTAAGGCCTAAATAGCACACCACCTCAAGGGGGTGCCAGCATTATATTGCCACACACAATCCCAGTCTGTTGATTAAGGTCGAGGTCAGGGGGGTACCTAAATGGTCACGTGCTGGGAATGATCTTCCCTTTTTGGTTTACATGTCATATATTGTTGCACCAACAAACCTATGCTGCCGCTTGGTATTCTTTCTATGCATATTGCAGACCCAGTTTTCTGGTGCATACTCAAGAGGTGGGTCAAGACATGCCAGGTGATACTACAGTATGAGAGTAAGTTTCAAATCAAGTAGTCATGGAAAACTTGTGGAAAACAGTGACCTACTCAACCTTGACTCAACCAGTTTCACAGCCCTTACTCAATTGATACAGTTTGTGAATTATCCTGCCTGCCTGCATCTGAAACCAACAGTCCATGGGTGCACTGGAGGAGCATGGCTAAAATGAACGAAGCGCTTGGGAGTAATTACCTAATCCTGAGGACCAACAGGTCACCGCTTGTCATGGCTCTGAATGCAGTCCAATATTGTTTTATAAGCTATAAAAGTTGTTTTTTGTACTCTATATGCTGATATAGACTACTATGAAGCCATTCTGAGATGTAGCGGAAAAATTTTTTAAGCCAGCTCAGCAAGGGGCTACTGGAATAAAATTTAAGTAACATATGTTGATTAAATTTTTAAGGCCCTACCTAGGGAACCTACCTACCTATAGGTCACATGCACTTCCTAATTTGGTAATCCTGACCACCACCCATACCCACCTTTGCCCCATCAAGCTGTCTCCCAAACTGCTGAGTTAATATTATCAATAGATGTGTTATACAGCTAACATCTGAACTTACTAGACATATAATCAGTTTCAAGCCTGCTTGGTCACCTGACATGCCAAAATGAGTTGGTTCTGTTTGGACCAGTTTGGCTAACTTTGACAATGTGCAAATATGAGTCCAAATCAGACACCTGAGTCTCCTCACTCTTCTGTATGTATTGTATTGTTTAGAGGTCATTATATTGACCTTATAGGACATTTTGAAACATATGTTAAGAAAAAATTTTTGAGCCTTTGACCTGGACCTACCTACCAATGTCCAGTCCAGGATTTTTGGTCCAGGGGGCCCTTGCAGCTCAGTGGGGGTACCTACCTCCCTACATTGTGTGACAGTTTCTATTTCCAGTAGCCCCTTGCATCACCTTAAGGTTCCGAGTCCCTATTTATAGGACTCGGTGTTTTCAGAGCGACCTTGGCTGGTAAGCGCCCACTAAGCGCCCAAAAAAAATGCGACGGTTCCACCGATTATTCTCCGAGTCTGATCCAGGAC
This sequence comes from Megacollybia marginata, assembly GCA_003313965.1. NCBI lineage: Eukaryota > Fungi > Basidiomycota > Agaricomycetes > Agaricales > Porotheleaceae > Megacollybia > Megacollybia marginata. The sequence continues at coordinate 11,292 of QLOY01007387.1, forward strand.
CCCTGGTACCCTCAGGCTAGGCTGACTTTTGTCACAGGGATGTAACAGTGTGACCCCAGTTACATAATCATACCAGGCTGGGAACAATCATTGCTTGTTTCACTTTTCCTCTTGCCAATGTGATGCTGTGGCTTCACCAAAATATTCTTCTGTACTGCCAAATTCTTGACTGACTTGGGTACCAGTGTACCAAGGCTAGAGGATGTTTAAGTTGGAAAGCAACATGGCTTTATATGTCTGTATAATTGGCTCATTACTGAATATTAAGGCTCCAACCATATACACCCCATTGAGTAAATATACAGTATATGGTGTATACCCTATATATACAATATATAGATGGTTTCTTGCCTGACTGGGTTGAATGCCTTGGTGGAGCCCCTACATACTCTTCAGACAAGAACAGACTGAATGTAAGGTCTGTATGGCTGTAGAACATGTTCAAAGCTGTTGAGCATGCTGATGGCGTGACATGTCTGTGACAGCATGTGCATTTCTTGTTGCATAACTGTCCACCACCTCTCTACTCAGAGTCAAAACACCTTTTGGTCAGAAACTCTAGTTGAGAGACTCACTGGATAGGTCCCCAAGATGTTTCTCATGTCTTGAAGCTATCCCAAATAAGGTAGCCCTATATACTATCCATGTACTGTATATTTACTGTATAGGCCCAAGGCCCTATACATATATGGATATAACTGTATTATATAGTTATATATAGTACAGTTGGAGCCTTATTACTGATGTCTGTGGGCCACTACATGTAGTGAATATCACGTGCCTAAATTGATTATCTAACCAATACTTAGAATATCTTTGGGTCAAAGGTTCTGCAGAGTACCACTGCTTGCTCTGACTATGGCGTGAATTGGTACAGATTTCAAACATATTTGAGTGATTACAACTTTGATTTGACTTTAATTATTGAATGATTTCAGCTGGAGAGGCAATTAAAATAACTAGAAAGCCCTCAATCATTAATTCTGCTTGCCTTTGAAGTCCCATAGCATCAGACGAGCCAAAGACAAGCAGCCATGATGTATGCATGTGATCTTGTGATTTGCATGGAGTAATCAAAAGGAAGCAAGCCATATGATTTGCTCTCTTGGCCTGCTCTTACCACAATCTTG
>QLOY01007395.1:0-21960 GCA_003313965.1 Megacollybia marginata
ATGCGTCAGATCGGAGGATCTGAAAGTAGGGCGCTATAAGACCCACTACTAAAGTAGCGGGAATTGCCCTCGATGGGCCGGCTGCCCTACGCTTTGCTGGGGAAAGGGACGAGCTGTCGATATCCACTTGGATCGAGCATATAATCTCTGACGGGCTTGAATCTTGCAAGTTGCAACGCTACGATAAAGGTGAGGAATTTTGCCTGAATTGACGCAAAAAACTCAGCAAACTCTTAGAGTCAGACTCGTGGACTCTCAAGTCGACTAATTCTTTGCCAGTCTTCACCATGATTCAAGTTCTATTAGCATAGTATATGTATTCAAAATCAGCACGAGAGAAGTACTCTTCCTACCATCACTTTGCGTCACCGCCAGTAAATACAAATCGCCCACCATTCCGAAATTCACGTGACCACACAAACAAAGTCACCAAGTCATTCGGCACGTCTTTTACGCATATTTACAGCCTCGTATTGGTTTACATACATGCTATATTATATTTATCAATTATATATGTTGAATTGAGAGGATAAAACCAGAGTAAGCCCTTACAATTACACACTGCGATGCTGCCAGTGATTCGGTTTTTTTATGAACTGATGGCTGAGCGCTGATCTTTGGCGTTCTGCAGCTCTTCAGCTCTTCGTAAACGATACCCCATGGTATTCTGAGCACGCCGTCGTTCTTCCTTCGTTCCGCGTAAGCCCCAAGTTGTGTTACGGACTGTTCCGGTCGATTCTGCATGACGGATATCTGATAGTTTGAAAAACTCCGAGTCATTGGTAAGAGCTTTTGATTTCTTACACCCCTTGCAGAATTGGTGAGTAGCCAGTGGTGATGAGGACATCGTAAACAAGCTCCGACGTCAAGAATCCGACGTGCGGCGCAGCGGATGTTTGTGACTATTTTTGGACGCAAGTGATTAGTTCCACATAATTATTGCAAGTCTTTGACTTGTGTTTTTCTATCACAAATTCATCATAAATTACAACTATGAATGTAATATGGTATGTACGAGGCTGTAAATATGCGTAAAAGACGTGCCGAATGACTTGGTGACTTTGTTTGTGTGGTCACGTGAATTTCGGAATGGTGGGTGGTTTGTATTTACTCGTCACCGCCTTCGATGCTGCGCGAAAAGTCGACAAGGTCAAAGATATCGTAATGTGACGCGTCGAATACCTCAGTCCTACACTCTTTCTTCGCCCGGCTTGCACCCAGATCGCTCCATTCGTCAGGCAACACCTGTCGGAACCCTTTAGTAGCCATACACACGGTGATTGGGGCGGTTATTGTGTTCAAAACATCTCCAATCGCGAGCATGAGAGCATCCCTCCGTTCATTGGCGTCCAAGGACCTCCAAATGGAAATACCACCAACCAGATCGACCATTTGTTCAACATTGAGCCTGGATAGTTGTTCGATTCTGTGATAGTAAGCGGATATTGTTTCCGACGTTGGCTGTCCTTGTGATGCGCGTCTCAGCTCTGACGCCACAGCCTGTCGAGCAGGATTGGGATCAAATTCACTCAAGCTGCTTATCAGATCTGCGGTCTGTAGGGCTGCAGCTTTTGCTAACTCTGGAAGAGTGTCCTGCTTGAAGCATACCTCGTGGAGAGGTGAAGCGAGTGTCAGGGGGAAATGGTCCACAAACGAGAGCTGTGTCACCGCATCTCCTCGTTCTTCCAGCAACTGCGCTATACGGAGCATCAACAGGCTCGAAGCCGAATGGACGCTCAAACGATATGGTCCTTCTGGGCGTTCTCGTATAATTTGTCGCAAGTAGAATACGGCAAGCTCTTCAAAACTGCCAACAGGTGTTTCCGGCGTCATCTGTAAGAGCCACAGAGGTGTATGAAAGTAGTCTTGGAGGGGTTTAAACATAGTGACATTACCGGCTGCACCATGTAGCAAGATAAGGGGAGTGCCTTGGCCAGAGGTTAACTTGAGAATTGTCTGGTTAATGTGACCCAAGACATCCCACGTGAAGGTGTCTGAATTTGCGCTGTTATTCTTCGGCGTCTCGACCACTTCTTTGCAGTTCAACATCTTTGCAAAAATGCCAAGGAGATTCATATCCCCCAGAAGCTGAATCTGAGAGACTGGAACATATGGCTTCAGTGCCATGGATAGCTGCACAGCGACCAAGGAATCAAGACCGTACGAAGTCAAGGAGATCTCTCGCGAAAACTGGTCTGCAGGGACGTCAAGCAACTTGATGACTATGTCTTCGACAAGTTGTTCGAAATTTTCTTCGGTGACGACAGTTGGTTGTTGAATCTTGACAAAATTATTATATAGAGGAGAAGGACCCATTGAGCTATAAACCTCGTGCCAATCGAAATCCGGGATGTATAGCGACAAGCGTTGACCGGATCTGAGCCGAAGGAGCCCGTCTTCGATGCAGTTACAAAGCTCTACAAATTGGATCAATATTCACTGCAAAACAATGGAGGGATTTACCTCGGCTAGTCATCGCAAAACCCTCCCATTGTTTTATATGAGAGTCCCGGGAGGTAAGTCCTTCAATACCAACTTTTGAATCAGTGATAAGAGGAGCAACCAACGCAAAGGCATTGGTGTACTGAGCCGTAAGAAATTCCAGTTCAGTGTTAGCACTGCGAAGGCATGAGGCAATACTCGTATGGATACATTGGATAGGTCATACCTCGAGTAATTCGCTTCTCCAGCTACTCCAAAGCCTGCTATCGAGGAGATAGCAATGAAAAAGTCGAGATCTTGAATTCGGATGACATCTTTCAAGACTGCGAAGGCTCGACCTTTTGCTATGAATGGCAGCTCGAAGCTTTCCTCTGTCTGCTTCACGAAAAGTGCTTGATGCTGGACTGCTGCAGCGAAAATGCACCCCGCCAAAGGCATGGCCAAATGGCCCACGAGTGCTTGCATGGACTCCATTGACGCCGCATCACAACGTTCCACTCGAACAGAAAGGCCCGGCAGAGTTTGTAGGTGATTTAGAGCGCGACGTGATGTTTTGTCACGGGTGGAACCTGATCGTGAAGTGAGAATGATGTGGCGTGCTCCTTTCTAGAGAGCGATGTTAAGAATCATCAATGAAATCAGCCTCAAAAAACTCACATGGTACATCCAAATAGCAATGCGAAGACCCAAAGGACCAACTCCGCCTACGAGAAGATAGTATTTGTGCGGATGGAAGGCAACTGAAGGCAAAATTTGGATTGTTGGCGAAATTGAATCTGCTGGCTTTTTGAATGCAAAAGTTGGCACAACCTCGTCGACAGCCGCCTTCCAGAGATGCAGCCGGAGAATATCACCCGCACACCATGGATTGTGGCGTAGAGAATCCAACGCTTTACGATTCCACCAGAAAAGACGGATAGAATCATTTGAGATGCTAGCTTTTAATGCCTTTGCTTCCGCATCTGCCAATCCATGGGTTACAACGTCGCCAGGTAGGAGCGGAGGAAGAATGATTGGCAAAGTTGCTTCAACAAACTCGACTTGAACATCGAAATATCGTAAAATCTGATGAATATCATAGGCAATGGTCCCTGAATTCAAGACGACGACATGGATGTTCGAAAGACGTGCAGAATTAGTTATGTTGTTGACATCCACAGCCAAGGCAGCAATATACAATGGCAATGCCAAAGTAGCAAGACGTGAATCATGTTCTGAAGGATGGCTTTCCGGCACAACAGTGATTTGGCCCTCATGGACGACGGCAAAGTTTGACAAGCCAGCCCGATCAATGCCGACCACTTTTGTCCCAACCATGAACCTCGTCGACGTGGTTTCTACCACAACACCGACAATGCCCTGCAATCCACCTTCACACTCTGACGTGAACAGTATTCTGACAAGAACTTGGTGCGGTACTAGGACAGGCGGTGGCTGTTGCAATACACACCCTGCCTGGAACACCCAATACATGTCATCATTCTGAACAGCTGCTCTTTGCGGGTATTGGCGCAGGCGAGGTACAAGGATCACCCCAGACTGGTCTATGGCCATTTCTGGTTCAATATATGGAAGAGTCGACAGTTGTTCAATGAGTGCTAGTCTGCTCTGTTTATCCCAGACTGAGTCAAAGAGTACAAGATTGACCGTTCTGGAGGGTAGTTCCAGGCGCAGCGACCGAACAAATCCACGCGCAGCAGCACCATTGCTGCTGTGTAGATCAGTTTGGATCCACAAAGGCTTGGCTTGCTGCTCAGACGTTTTTAGGTATCTCCGTAACTCGTGTACTTTGGCAAGAATATAATCGAACGTTACAAGACCATCCTTGACGCTTTCACTGGCAGAGGTTTGACAGCCTGATAATACAGGCAGGGGAATCTTCTGCGCTCGAATGGTCAGGAACAAGACTGTATCGTCATTCGGCAGACGGCAGTCCACGTCCTGGAAGGAAGCGAGTTGCAAGCTTTGGAACCATGTACCTCGAGACTGGCGAGAGAAATTACGACCACCCCGCAGGCCTTTCCAATTATTGCGGGGAGAAAAAATGTGGTCGATCCAACGTCCACCACAGCATGATGGGCTGCCATTGGTCTCCAGGAGTATCAAACTCCCTCCAGGCGTCAGTATGCGATTAAGCTGGGTTAAAACTGGCTGATGTGGTCCGAAACCAAGCGAGTGCACTGCGATAACGATGTCGTAGTTGCACTTTGAATGCGCTTTGAGCTGATTTTCCAGCATCGACCCCGCATCGGAGTCAGAAGATGTGTCGTGAGTCAGATTTCGACTCCATTCCTGCAGGAAACTGTGGTGGACATGGAGCGAAGGAAATTTTGAGAAGAGCTCGTTCAGTTGGTGAGATAATTCTCTGCTATCTGTATGCAAGTTGGGCCAGTTTCATTCACAGAAGAATCACGTGTACCTTCGCCAATCTCCAGCATGTGAACGACCTTTTTCCCAAAATTTTCAGCGTGTTCCAGAATATGGGCACAGTGCGCAACACACTCCTGAAAAGAGGTACGGAAGTGATGCAACAGGGATGAGGAATTTAAGTCTGTTGCCTATAAGAGAGCGACTCAGTGGAAGCAGTAGAGCAACCATTCCACATACCATGAAATTATTTTCAGCATCTCTGCGAGCCGTGGCGACAGCTTTTGTGATATCGTAATAGTGCCGATAGTCTCTCAACTTTGTCTCGCATGGAAAAGCGGCCTGTTGTTTCTCCTGGTTGGACGTGAAATGGTCTACCAATGTGTCAAGGAATTTATAGTCCTGTGTATTTGCCGATCCCGACAGGGGAGGAAGGGAAGGAAAGCTCAATGCTTGGTAAACCAGGTCAAATGCTCGATCAGGCAGATTTGTGTACGAGTTCCAGTGCTTTTGAAGCACACACTCATCCAAAGTCGCCAGTAACATGCCATCACCATCCGTGATGGTAACGTCACACATCATGCTCTCTGTGCAGCGGCATCAGTCAATCTCAGCTAACTACAGCGGAAGAAAGAAAATACCCGGTGCCCATTCACGGAAAACTATGTGGGAGTACACCGTGTTCGGCGACTTGCTATCTCCTGCAACATCATATAATACGACTTTCCCAAACCTTGCTGGAAGAAAGTATGCCTTTCTGCTAGCATCTCCGGTGAAAGAGGGATGCATTGTTATATGTAAACATGCGTCGAGCACCGCAGGATGAAAAATGTACTTCGAGGAACTAATCAAACGTAGGTCAATCCTCCCAGTCAAGCTAGTCAAGGATTGCCAGAACTTACTCGTCATGGCCCGGTCCTCGTATTTCGATCAGGAGTTCGTTATCACCTTCGACGCAGGACTCGATACGACGAAAAAGTGGTCCATAGGCAGCAAAGTGATTGACAACACTGTAGAAATCTCCGATACGAGTGAGAAACAAAAACTGTCACAAAGATCTAGCCTACCGCTCGTATCTCTCTTTTCACACCGGCGACGTATAGAAGCCAAATCAACCGGTCTTGTAGAATGTTGGCCATTCTCCCTAGACATGAATCCAGTTGCGTGGACACGTTTTTTCTTCGAGTCGTAAGAAGAGGCTCCAGAGAAAATTCCATAATCTTACATTCGAAGAATTATGACCTTTCTCAGGCTGGTGAGGGGACGAGCTGATTTTCCACTCGTATCCTTTTAAATCAACCTCTACATTCAAAACCTTCTCCTGCAAAAGTGGAAGCACAGAGCGGAACTCTATATTCCACATTCTACGAGCACCCCTCTCGAAGATCTGTTCACTATTCAGTTTGTCCCCATGCTTCGGGAAAGTTTGACATACCATTTCAAGGAAACCAGTCGCGGGGAAGATGGATTCACCGTTGATGACGTGCTGGGCAAGATCTGGATGGGTTAATGCATTAATTGCCATAAATTCGTAGTTAAGAAGACCATCATAATTCCGGAACTGCTTTGCAAGCAACCGGGAAGACTCTGGATAGATGGGAATATGGTGGAGAAGAAAAGGATACGGCGGGAGAGGTATGCGTGTTCTGAGTACATTTGTCTGGTTAAGCACCTCGAAAGAAATGGCATTAAACCCAAGGAGCGTAAGCTTGCCAATGGTTTGCAGTAAATGTTGAGGTTCGTCAAACGACGAGGATGGCTTCTTGACGCGGTGCATTGGACATAGAATTCTTTCTTCATTCACCCCGATAGCAGCTAAGTAGGACGAAAGGGCTGGGTGAGGACTTATTTCCAGGAAGACAGGCGTGTCATGGATGTCGGCTAAAATTTTAGAAATTGCTTCTCCAAATTTCACTGGCGCACGAGCGCTAGCCCACACATACTCTGGAGTAAATGGTGCGTCCCATCTTTGACCCGTCTGGCAAGAGTATGTGACAATCTTGGGAGTATTGTCTCCGGCATGACGTATAAATGCTTTAGTCATGCCTTTCAGATAATCCGCCCGACAGTCTTCGAGGAGACTGCTATGTCCAGCAACAAGAGTCTTAATTTTGTGTGCCCGATGCCCTCGATGGATTGCAAGTTCAATTGCCTTCTGTAAGAGATTGTTATGGCCAGAGATGGCCACAGCAGCGGGGGCGTTATAACAGGCGACCTCAAGTATTCCTAACGGATCACGATCCCTCGAGGCAACGTGGATAATATCCTCAGCCTCTGCTGGAAGACAAGAGATGGCAACCATTCCTCCATCAAAGTCCTCCACACTAGTCATGGCCTTTGCTCGACGAACTGCAACTTCTATGGCAAGCGCTTTTGACACTGCACCACAAGCGTACATCAAGGCAGTTTCACCGGCAGAGTGTCCTACAACTGCCGTTGGACGGATATTTAATGAGGCTAATAGATCGACTAGGGCAATTTGGATCATGGCAATAGTAGGCACGATGAGTGAAACTGGCCAAATGTCTGGCATTGCGGCTTTTGGGCGTTCTGCGCCGAAGAAACCGATGTCGCGGACAACAGAAACCTGAGTCAAGTTGAAATGGATTTGATCCATCTCCAGGATACTTTGCCGAAAAGTTCCGTAGATCTCAAATAGTTGGCGGCCCACTGTCATAGTCATTACTGAGATGTAACCAACGAGTTGCAAAGCTTACTTTCGATGTTCTGAGGACCCTGTCCGGAGAACACAAACACCAATGAGGGAGTGACTCGAGGCACGTGTTGTGGAGCCGGAAAGGCCACGACAGAGTTGCGGGAATCCACCGCAAAGGTACGCCAAGCCAACTGCCGAGCACGCCTTGCGAAAATTGTGGACAGGATTGGCACCTCGTTGGATGATTCTGCTACGAGACGTTGAAGGTCCTCTGCAACATTGGAAGCACTACGAGGAGAAAGGCCACCTGCAAGAAGCAGAACTGGCATTTTGCTGGGGTAGCCATCTCCTTCCTGCTGCAAATTGGGTGGGGGAGCTTCTAAGACAACATGACCATTAGCGCCTCCAAGACCAGATGCACATATAGACACAAGAGCCCTTCCGGATCCTGACCTTGCTTTTAAAGGCACTGATATGTTGGAAACTCGCATATTGTGCTGTTGCCAAAAAATAGCTGGATTAGGCACTTGAAAGTTCGCTTGCATTGGGATGATTCCGGAAGCAAACATGCCGCAAACCTTTGTAAGTGAGACGAGAAAAGCGGAAATTTCTGTGTGGCTGGTACAGTTTCAACGAGTTAACAAGAGATTTCAAAGCACATACCCGAAATTTCCCTTCACGCTACCCACAAGAAGCTCGCCATTGCCCTTAAATTCGGCACCTACCCAATTAGCCTCTATGGGATCGCCAACCTAGCGTATCATGAAGGTATTGGGATCCTCCTAATGCAAAGTGCTGACCTTAGTTCCCGTAGCATGCAGCTCAACGTAATCGACGTCGTTAAAATTACGACCCGTTCCTGAATATGCCTTTTGCATGGCACTGGCCTGAGACTCCGCGATTGGCGTCCCGACAGTACCCGAAAGACCAGTGGAGTTAATTCCTGTTCCAAGAATCTGTTAACCGAATATCTATTCAGTTTCCTTCGTTGATTCAGGTTGCTTACAGTAGCATAGATATGATCCCTGTCTCGTAGAGCATCGTTCAGAGGCTTTAAGACAACCACCACAACTGCTTCTCCTCGACCAAATCTTAGAGTAAAGTGAGGTAACATCAAGAGACACACGAAATGTACGCACCCATTTGCCTCCCTATCCAGAGGTTTTGACTTGCCATCAGAAGCCAGAAATTGACCACGACTGTAATGGAGCCAGTCAAGGAATCTGAAGTCGTAAAATGAGTGGCTTAACAAACAAACTGAAGTGATGCATTACCGATGATTAATCTGGCTGCCGCCAACAAGCGCAGCTTCGCAGTCACCGCTTCGCAGACCTTGGACAGCAAGATGAAACGCTGTTAACGATGAACTGCAAGCCGTATCTAGCGCTAATGATGGACCCGACATATCTAGATGATAGGACACTCTATTGGCTAGCGATGCCATGCCTCCGGCAAAACCGACCTCAACATCAAATTCATCCTGCCCATAATTTAGGACGCTTAGATAAAAGAACAATGGTGTATACGTACAGCATCTGCCGCGCTTAAGAGATCAAATGGTACCCCAGACATGTAGCAACCAACAGGACGGTTGCGAGAGTCAATTCCCGAATCAAGAAGCGCAAGAAAAGAGTGCTCTATCAGCTTTCGTGTGCTCAAAGCCATACTGAGTGCATCTTTGGTAGAAACTCCAAATTCAAGATGATCAAAAAGGGTGATATCCTTTAGAAAGCATCCTGCATCAGGTAAGACTTGTCCCAAATTAGGACCATGCCAGCTACACGGAGTTGTATTTTATCAGAAGAGCTTTCTGCCAGTGGCAAGCAACGCTTACGCCTCAACATGGAACCGCTCGGTTGGTACTTTTTCGTATGCGTCAGCCCCAGAGAGTAGAAATTCAAAAAAAGTCTTGTAATCCAAGTTCGCTTCGGCTGCTGCACCAGACGGCAGTTCAAGCGATATGCCAACCTGCTGTAAGATTATAATGGCCTGGTGGATGGAAAGAGACTGACCACAGCGACCGGCAAGGAGAAAGACATCTTCAAATTTGCATCAGCCTGAGATATTCCTCATGAATTTAAACCGACCTGAAGCACGACGCCCAGAATGTGGTTGCCGGACTATACGGAGGTGCCTGACATCTTACTCGGAGTAGAGAAGTATAGCCTGTAGCCTATAACTTCTCTACTCCGTGTATATGGTCACAATGAAGGAAGTATATACACGGTATGGTCCACGCACGAGATTAAGGAAGATGAATCATGATTCTGATGTCGACAATTCTCCGACATGCCGTTAGTCTAATTCCTAGGCCCTGAAACCTCTGGAAACCTCGTCAGAGGGTGTGGCGGTATGTTTCGAAATCAATTCTGAGATAGCAAGGCTTCTGAATAGATTACATCGGAACTTTCGAGTTTTTAGTGGCTCCAGCCAATGAGAGCCCTACGTTCCTAGACACACCGGTCACAGAATCTTGGACACATCCAGTGTGTCCTGCATAGGCGCCCATATCCTATGTTAGGTAGGTATCAGTACTAGTCTAAACTGGTATACCGATCTGACATCGGGCAGTTCCCAAATTTGGATGTTTGTGATCTCACTCCATTTCCGTCGTTTTTGCTTCTCGCATCATGATCATGATCTGTTAATAATACTCTTCTTGCATCTGCAACCTCGGAAAGATCCAAAATGGCACGCTCCACTAGCGACCGCTTTTGGCTTCATATTAGCTCACGGTCATGTTGTAAGCTGGTTTTAGTCGCGAATCCCGTCAATATTGGAACAGCTGTAAGGCAACGATGTGATGCCGCGCGTCACAAAATGTCCCGATATAGGTAGCGGATACTCTAGTGGAGGCCAGAGACCGGGAGAAGCGCTAGCAGGAGCAGGTACGGGAGAAAGATAAGACGAATTTCCATCACCATCTGATTACGCGGTACGAACCATTTATTCTCCGACTCCAACTCGGACTCATTATCTGACGCCAACGGGACTGGCACACTCATATGAGAGCACTCCTGTCATTGTGTTGCAACACACCAGGTGAGTTCTTTTGGTACCCGTGGAATTTATTATAGACAACTTGAACATATTGACCCCTGAATTTTGTGAAGGTGTCAGCTTCACATCGCGCCAAATCCAATTTCTGGCGAGCAAGCTGGACTCGGCGTAATGCCTGCCTCTGAACGAGCTTTCCTCGCATCACCTCAGAGGGCCTGGGGACGAGGCTATAATGCCTGGAGCAACATTGAACAATTTAGCCAAGTTGAAAATTGAAACAATCCTCTAGAATTTGAATCGCATATGCACATGTGCTACTGTGCGTCAACTTGAATGATTCCAATGGTAACCGCTGAGCGACCTGACTTCACATCTTCAATAGGCCTAAACCATTCCAGGTCTTGCCCTGTTACCAGCCTCGTTGCAGTCCAAGTCTATACATATTCTGCATACTATGGTTCGATATATCTACTCGGAGCCGGCTTCTGTGGCGCTGCTTCTGCATCTTCCGAGTTAGAGTTCCCGATCCTAAGTACTGATTAATAGTACTGATTGATGGATGCCGTTCTAGAATTCCAGACGCATTTTTCAGATGCGTACCTGATATTTTTTTCATACCTAGAAATCGTGTACTCCATAAGCTCACTGGCAAACCTATAGCATCCGACTCGACTAGTAGATAGACTGGTATGACATGTCACAGCCTGAGAGGAGTATACCATCAAGTTGACAGAACGTAGTCTAGGGATGATTCTGATGCTGATTCTGATTCTTGGTCGCTTCTACCGTGACTCCGAGGACTCGGAGAGGCTGCCCAATACTCCCGAGATGGCCCACATGAGTTTGCAGCTTTCACAGAGCAAAGAAGTTCATTCTGGTCCATGAATCAAATCTTTACACAGTTTAGCCCCCCTTTGACAAGTTTAAAAACATCTCTCTACGGAGACCTATCATACGCGTGTGCTCGTGCACGTACTCCATCTCTTACTCTTACACATACGATGGTGATCTTTCCTTAGACAATCTCGTATCTTTAGCCTGAGCCATATCATTACTAATTTACATTTGTGGCAGCTATGCACAAAATAAATACAAAGAGAAAGCACTCCGTTCCGCAAACCTAGTCCTTCAATTCGGAATTTTATGATCATCGTTGACATCAAGCTTTGACTCAGCTACAAGGGTTCCAGTATGCACGGCCTGAGAAACATTCACAGCGAGGGAGCGCAGAGGATAGGAAGAGATGCCAGGCCTCAGACTTTGGCTCTGACTCCTCTGAGTACTATCTTGACCCGTGTTATAAGCCTTTCCTAATCCAACACGCACACTGATGAGCAAGTATGAAATTGCTGCGATTTCGGCAAATACGTCGAATATGGGAAATTCGATGAGCGAATGTGATTCATAGGTCACGATGAAGATGATATCCCATACGCTTCAGAAATGATCAGCAGAAATTCAATGTAAAACCATATTTCGTGGAGTCGGACTCACGTATATAGGAGTGCGCTTTCTACAAATATGTTGAAGGCGCTAGACTAGAGTTATTGTCAGGAGATGCATGAAATTCACTGAACTTGAATGCGACTTGCCGTTGACCTTCTTGTAGCAAACTTCTGCTCCTGGACCTCCTTCGTGACTTTCCATAATCGCCAGCCAATCATACCTTCTTCTGAATCATACCTTCTTCAGATATGTGAAAGACTTACTTGAACAGAAAGTATTTGTTCTGCAAAAATCAAGAAGATGGTAGGAAAGTTTGAGAGGACTTACGCCAAAGTGAAGACAGCATTCGAGGTTATCCATCGACCAGCTTCAGTGGCAAATATGTCTTGTCCCAGTTTGTATTGACTCAGCTGGTAGGTGACACCGATGCCACAGACTATGAACATGTCAGTAAGAGAATATCAGAATACTATTGAATTTACTTGCCAAGTAATCCAAGATATGTACAGCAAGGAAAAATGATGATTTTTGTGTTGAAATTCCATACGACCCACAAGCGATAGATCTAGACAAAGTTCAAGGCAGCCTCGATACTATATATCTTGAGACTGGAGTGATCACGCACAATCGTCCCGTCAACGACTAGTGCTATTGCCACAAATATGCCAGTCTTCGTTACCTCAGAAGGATGCCCAAAGTCAGCGAAGAATGCATTAGCGCCAAATGGAGCTGCGAATGTGGCTTCAAACAGTCGATATATATCAATTGCCCAATGCTAGATAATCAGACCCAAGCGTATCGAGCATCAGAGACTTACTATGGTAACTAAGACAAAGATTACCACAGAGGCCAAGAACATTGGGGAATAAGTTTGAGAGTGCCGAAATCTTGAGGTCGAGATCCGAGTCCGCTGTTGTCCCATTGTAATGGAGCATGATAGAAAGAAAAGTGTTACGACGATGCCATAGAGAGCACATTCGAGGCATATCGACGCTAAACTCACAGACAGAGGACTAAGGATCGTCATGATGATAGAGATTGTAGACGAGGAAGGATATTTATGCAAGTGTGGCTAAGATCAAGGGATGATCTTTCTGAGACAATCCTGTAGGTGATACTGTTAGTAAAGGCTGCAGGAACAGCGTAAATGACACTCGATTGGTCATAAGGCCTGCATAAGGATGTAAAATACGGTGATCATGTTAGCCCCCAGTCAGATTGATCCGATCTGTCGGTTACCGTTTGTCTAACCTTACGGGGTGGGGCACGTGCAGAGCGCTTCAAACAGCCCAATAGAGCTGTTCCGATATTACTAGCTACAATTCACATACCTAACAACGCTGACCGATGTCATGATGCCAACGTCGGCTAGCGTCGGCTGCATGCCTAAGTGGGGCATTATACGCATGTGTACAAGTATCGGCCTTCTAGGTCAGAGGTCGTTCAAAATTACTGTAAATGTAAATAGCCCCGGAAAATAGCCGAACAGTCTTTCTTGCAAAACCCAAGGCTGCTGGCGTAGAGGGTAGGTGCTCTAGTCGCGTTCATCTGGGCATAAGCAATACCTGCAAGCTCACCTACATCAGATCATCAAACTCTGCTGCGCTGTGATTCTCTTCATCAGATGGCTCTAATGCTCAAAATGCCATCAACATTGTTTCTGATACATTCAGTAGCCTTGATTGTATCTTGGCTTTCGTCTTCTGTGACATTTGCACGCACTTCAGCAAGGGAGAACAGACCTGAAAAGATGTAACCGGATTATTTACATTTACAGTAATTTATGACCTACCAAAGTGAACACATTTCGGCCGAACTGCAATTTTGCCAACAACTAAGTGGCAGAAAGCCTATAGGGCGCGGTTCTTGTCTAAGTTTGAACTCGCAAGATCCCGTAGCCTAGGAATCAATCATACAGACAGCTGTCAGGAACTGAGGCCAAAATTCACCTGCAGCTGTATTGCCCACCGGCAAGGCTCATAGTATCCTTCATGATTCAAGTGACCCGCCGTCTCTGTGTTCTCCCGCTAAGCTATAATTACATGAGGTAGACCGCCGACGGATCCCCGAGTTCAACCTCGGAGATCTGTCGGAAGTCGAACAGCTAATATTGAACCACTTCCTCTCAGACCCGGACTGAGGAACCCAAACTTGAAAGAGGAGTCACTGATGCCGCCGATCAGGGAACCCGGGTAGCCGCTAAAGGCCGCTAAAGGCCACTAAAGGCCCTCGCAGTCAACGTTACAATAACCGTGACGCCACATCTTGCTGCCATCGTCAGAAATGGCCATTTGGAACTTGAAAAAACAGAAGAGTCTGATGGACGTCTTTTGCCATATCGTATCATGAGCCTAGTCTTGTAACCGAGGTCTATCATGACTCGGAGTCGCCGTAGCGGCATCCTCTTTCGTTGAACTTAAAGAAACAATCCCGGGCCAGCAAGCTGCAAACCCTACAGTTTTTGATGCAGCTGAATCCTTTGACTCGGATTAGGATGCCTCCACCTCCAGTACTTGATTCGACCTCCTCAACGACACACATTTGTGAATACAGAATGTCGCAATTTCCTACCATTACGAATCTGCCACGCAAGTCAATATGGCACTTCATCTTTGAACGGGACAACCCTCCTGATGCTGAAATATATGTAGATGGCACTGGTCAAACCATATGGTAAGAATCTATGCCGTCCTTCGGTGGAAGCTCACTGGCAGAGCTTCGATTAGCCTTTCAGAACTTAAGTCTCTCTCAACATCACTGGCATATTCGTTCCGTCACCACCTAGCTCTCGATGAAGGCACTACAGTTATAGTGTTCTCAAGCAATTTGCTGCTGTTTCCAGTCGTCGTTCTGGCCACTCAAGCTGCAGGTTTGATATGCTCTCCTGCGAGCGCCTTGTTCCGCACTTCGGAATTACAATTTCAGATTCAAGATTCCGGAGCCTCACTCGTCATTTGTGGATTGGAGCAAAAGCCAATAGCTGAAGCTGCTTCCCAAGCAGCGGGCATCAGGAAACCATTACTCCTCGAGCGAAATGACCTTCATGAAAATGTCTGGACCGGCGTTGATTCGAAGTGCCATTTGACACCTAGATCGCTGACTGCGCCTGAAGCTGAGCACAACACGGCTTTTCTTCTGTATTCTTCCGGAACTTCCGGACTGCCTAAGGTTTGAAAAGGTCTGCAGTGAATCTGACTACTAATCCATAATTCGATAGGGGGTCAGAATGTAAGTGTGACCGTTCAACGTTCACTGGCAATAATTCACTATCCCTGAATTCAACTTAGATCCAACTTCAACTTCACGTCGTCGATCCTACAGGCTATGATCATGGCTCCTTCATCGTTTCGACCTGGAGAAGTGTGGATCTGTGAGTGACTCGTGTTGTATCTATGATGTGCTCACTTTTCTTCCATAGCCACACTTCCGATGACACATGCATATGCCCTGGTAATATTTTCCTTTTCTTCAAGGATTTGACTCAGACACACAGTTTCTGCATGTCTTGGTCGCCCCCTACATAGCAGCTAAGGTGGTTGTCATGTGCAAATTCTCGTTAGATGCCTTCATATCAGCCATTCATTCTTTCCGCGTAACTGTACGACCCGTGCATTTCTCTGCGAGGAAAGGCATCTGATGGATGATACAGACCTGCCATATTGTCCCCCCCATAGCTGTGAAGCTCGCCAAGGTGCGAGGGACTAGTCTCTTCCGGACGCTAAGAATCTTTGGCAGGACTCGTTCAAGCATAACTCCGATTTGAATTCACTGAAAGAATGGCGGTCGGCAGCGGCTCCATTAGGACATGATCTTACGGCGGTGCTGGAGCACAAATACAGTGTTCCAATAGAAAGCTGGTATGGTGCGTACCGTCATATCGCTGGCATCCAAGCCTGACAACGATCATATTCAAAGCAATGACCGAAACATCCGCAATAGTTTGTTCGCTGAATTCCCGAAACACGATCTCATTGAGATCTCATTCCCCACAGATAGCTATGACCGATCGTGACTGTGCTCAAAGAAGGGTCGGTTCCGTAGGCAAATTGGGCCCCAACGTAGAGGCCAAGATCGTAGATGGTGAACTTCGCTGCAAGTCTGCTGTTTTCGCCGCTCTCTTGTCTCACCGTGTTTGATAGTACGAGGCCCAAATATAATGCTCGGATACCACAATCGTCTGGAAGCCAACGCTGAAGCATTCGATGAAGAGGGTTATATGCGTACTGGGGACGCTGTACATGTTGATGAGGATGGGTTTTTCTTTGTAGTTGACCGAGTCAAAGAGGTGCGTTTCCGTTCCTTTGTGCAGGTGACTATATCGAAATCAGATCATCAAGTACAACGGTTATCAGGTCTCCCCAGCGGGTTCGTTATTGACCGAGTCAATATCGGTATCTTCGCTGATCCACACCTTAGAAATTGAAGACCTCTTGCTTAAGCATGACGAAGTGAAAGATGTTGCAGTCATTGGTTTAGACGATGTGTGCAATGGTACAGAACTCCCACTTGCGTGCAGTCAGACCCACTTTTTTATGCTCAACACTGAGTTGACGACCCACCACAGTTGTTCTGAAGACCCCGCTTTCGGATACTACAGAAATCCTTTGCAAGAAGAGCGCATTGCTGGGTCATGTTGCAAATCAAGTTGCATCATTCAAGCAATTAAGGGGTGGCATTGTTTTTGTAGAATCCATTCCAAAGAGGTGAGTCTTGGGACTTTCATTGTGTATCATTTCTCAAAATGCGGTAGTCCATCTGGGAAGATTTTGCGACGTGAGCTGAGAAATTCTATTCACCTCTGAGAGTGATCATCAGAAATTGTAGGATACGTACTAGGCTGTATATGTGTACAATAGCCCACCTGACATAGGAAGAAGCTTGCAAAATCTCCGAGCCGAGTCTGAGGAACAGGCTTATTAGATAGATAAACTTCTTGAATAGATTTGTATACGTACGGTACGAATCTATCATGATGGCTGCACCGGCAGTGGGCACTGGTGACCGCAGCGGTGTTTCTGCGTATCGCCTCCGAGTCATATCTGAGTGATCTTAGCTAGATTACGTGACAGCACAGAACAGTGCAGGCACATCATTGCATCGGCTGTTACGTGAAGGACTCTGCTAAATAGAGCCGGAATTGAGTTCTAGTCTCACGTCACACGCTGGTAATTTTTAGGTATCTCACATAAATAGGCCGCTGATTCTGTTCTTTCTAGCGCTTAGACTGTGCCACTCCTCCCCATCGTCCAAGATGAACATTGACAAAACTCTTCTTGAAATGCTTGACGAGCAGGCGCACCCTGATCGGCCGGTTTTCTGGATACCTACCAACCCCACAGAAGTGCCCGTGAGTCATTGGACGACTATGACATATGCACAGTTGCATTCAGTAGTCTTCGCCGCCAAGGAATTCTACGCTTTCCAGATGAAAAAGCTAGACATCTCGAAAAGCTCGGTCATCGGTCTCTGGTAGGCTACTTGCCCAGGCAGAACCTAACTTCAGCTTCGCTAGGTTGTCTGGTGGTCACAACGACCTAATCCATATCTTAGGCATCTCCGCGGCAGGCTGTATTCCACAGCTCTTCAGTGTTATGCATTCTCACACACCGGTTGTGTTCGAACTTCTTGTAAATGCTGGAGCCAAGGCACTAGTTTTCGACTCACGATCGGGGACGGATCTGTCTGGTTGTCCTACTTCAGTGATCGATGTCTCCGCGGCTGACTTGAAATCCTCCACATCCGACGGAAAACTGAGCGATCAGCCTTATGCCGGAGTCAAAGATGACATTGCTATGATACTCCATTCGTCTGGCTCGACAGCTAGAATACCGAAGCTCATTCCGTTCACTCATCGTTACATCACTTCCTTTTTCCGCAAGGCACAAGTATATCATCAAGGTGAAGGTGATGAAGATGAGGTGCGGGTATTTATCAGAGTTGGGCCTTTCTGTCACGGTTCAGCCTTGAGTAGTATGTCGATGTTCTCGTCAGACATTCCTTCTAACATTTCGGAAAGTATTCATTGGATGCATCCCATACGGGGACTCGATAATTATGCCTTCATCGTTGGCATTCTCACGCGTTGAACTAATGAATATGATCCAGTTCTGCGGTCTCAATATGCTTACTCGGGTGGCAGCGTTCATGGCTCAAACTCTCGAGCAAGCTAGAAATGATCCTGAATTCCTTTCGGTTTTGAAGTCTATGCGTACAGTTGGATATGGAGCTACGTCGATACCCACTGAGCTCGAAAATTGGGCTCATTCTGTGGGTTTGCATCTCGTCGTGCGTGCATAGTACCACAAGGTCATTCCCTCATGGCTTAAATTTTCTCTAGAGCTTTTTCGCGACTACAGAATGTGGTAAGTGAAACATTCTAAGTCAGTTCGACTGGTTACTTAGGTTTGTACTCAGGTTTGACAATGATATCAGCTTCTCCTGATTATCCTACATCCCATCTCAAACTGTTGGATTATCCTGGTTTGTCTTACAAGATGGTACCACTTGACGAAGGTGCAGACCGCGAAATTTTATACGAGTTTACCGTCCTCCCGTCCTCTATCGATTGTCCTCCAGCTAGTCTACTCCATCAAGATGGTACCTGTCACACTGGGGACCTTTTCGAACTGCATGAAGACGGTCATTACATTTTCAGAGGAAGGACAAATGACTGGATAAAGGTCGGCACAGGTAATCTGTGCGACACAAAGTGATCAAGTCAATTTGTTTCTTTTCCTCTTCTGAATATCTGCAGATCTATCGAAGACGCTGTGAAGCACCATTGCAAGGATCTGGTTGCCGACTGCGTGGTTGTAGGCGCAAACCGCCGTTGTCCCGCTCTTCTAGTCGAGCGAGCAGATAAAGCAGGCGACAACCTCCCAAAGATTATCGTTCAACGTTTGGGTTCATTCAATCAAAGTCGTTTTCCGTTCGAGCGTCTGGATGAACCCGGTCTGGTGCTTGTCCTTGACCGTGGTGCTCTTCCTCGAACTGCGACGAAAGGAAATATCAGGTCTACAGTCTCCTTTTAGTGCCTATTTGATTTTGACTCCTTGACAGACGCAAGGCTGCTGAAGAAGCATTCTCGAAAGAATTGGATGAAATATACGCCGCTACTGACTCGATTTAAAGATTCTTGTGTCTAAGACTCGCAGCCTGAGAGAGAAACTAAAGATTAAGTACACTGGCACGCTTAAATATCTAAAAATTCGGAACTACTGTAGGCCGGACGCGGGCCGCCGGCTATGAATATTGAAATCCAGGTGCCTCAGGTTGAGTGGTAATAACTTGCCAAGCGATAGAGACTGCGCAAAGACTGCGGTTAATGCAAAATCACCAGCTGGACGACAATCTGCCAACTGCATTGTGTAGGATAGGATAGGACGGGACAAGCCCCGATCGATCTATGCAACTAGCGCTGGTCGGCTGGAGTCGACACATCCCCTTCGAAGGGTGGTCCAGCCCGGGTCCTCCAATATCGGCTTTCAAAGACATAGTGGCAGGTTAGTAGTTGTAAGAACAGACGGAATGGATGCTTTCAGAGTTCTGTGGGATATCTGGCTTCAGTAGTACTATGCTAGCCAAACCGATTAAGTAGTCTCTCATCTCATACGAGGAGCGACAGACGAACTTGACATTCCCGTACCGTGTCCGATGATTATCGCACTGGCAATCAGCCGCCCAGTTTCCGTCACTCTTTTCCTTCTCATCAAAATCATGATACAGAGAATGTCGTCTTCTCGGTATCTTGTTTCCGACAGCGTCGGGCTGTGCCAGTCATGATGCCAGTAATGATACCAAAGAAGAAAGGTATATACGAAGGAAGGACCAAGTGTTTTCTTCCCACCCTTCTTTCTCAACATAATGTCCGCCTCGAACATTGAGAACATTTATTTTATTCCCGCCGATACTCCTGAGAAGGAAAGGTACTGTACATGACCTGCCTTGCGTAACGAATTGCTCAAAAGCGATGTGCCAGGCTTGCGAAACAGTATGCGATGAAGAAGGGTGTCTATGGATGGACGAATGGCCTTCCTTTTTCTCTTAACCTTCATTCTGACGAACCTTTCATCATTCTCGATATTGCTGCAGGCACTTGTGTCTGGATAGTCGATGTGGCGCAGTCACCTCAGGTCAAGCCAAGGCTCGCTGGAACAGGCAACAACAATGCAGCGGTTCAACTGTATGCATGCGATATCGATACCGGATTTTTCCCAGAAGTGAGCATCACAGACCGGTTTGGGATCAAGACCTTTCAGCAAGACGTCACCAAGCCTTTCCCCCAGCATTTGTACGGGACGTTCGATTTGATTCATATCAGTCTTCTCGCCATATGCCTTACCAACTCCGGATGGAAATCTGCCTTGGATAATTGCCATCAGCTACTGAGTACGGTTTGCGTTCATGCTGTTACCAAAATGTAACAATAATCAAAGAGCCCTCTGGACATCTTTTCATCGATGAGATTGATCCAGTTATCTACCGGAACACCTCAGATCTTGCACTTGATGTCGATCATGACTTTGACAAGTGCATGAACGGCAGTACATGGATTCAGAAAGCCAACTGCATTTACACTGGCTTTTCACTTCACCGAGGATTCGTCCCAAAGTATGTTGTCGTCATCATTGCTTCGTGATCTGAACTCATTAGCCTGATGATTAAACTGCCTTCCATGTTGGAAGCCGCCGGATTTCAAGTCAACACATCTGAGAGGGGTACTGCGCCTTTTGGTAAAGCCTGCCTCACACAAAAAGGGCTGGCAGGCACCCCTCTCTCAGAATATGAACGGTTTTCCGTCGTAGGCCTATCTTCAGTTTTAAAGCACCAGGCTGCCATTCTGTTGGGAGAAGGGGCTCTCGAAGCACCTAAAGGGACCAAGGTGACGAGTGCAGAAGAAGTGGAAAGGCTATTGGTGGATATTGATCACGGGCTCTCAGAGGAGGGTGCTGTCGTGTTTGGCAGATATTTCATTGCAGGAAGACGTTAGTTTCCATATTTTGCCTGTCAATTCAAGTTGTTGCCGGACATGCGAGAGCCAACCTTTGTCAAACCTTGGTTAAAAGAGAAGAGTAGGAGAAAATGTAACAACAAGTGTAATGCCAAAATACGTTGTTGGATGGTCACGTGAGGTTAGGAATGGTGTATATCTATTTTCCATGCTACAACTATCTACCAGTCACTAGACACCACATGAGGACCAGTAAATAGTCGCTATTCCTCGATTTGACCTCAAAATACCACGCTGTACCCTCACTGAGCCTCGACTGGGCCTCAGGCCTCAGGAGTCGTCGAAGCAGTGCGAGGAATTATGTTTCCTTCAACAGATTCTTCATCAACTCCCTTTGTTCCTCCCTCTATCTGACTCTTGCATTGCACCCAATTGATTCGACCGCTCCTATTCCAATCCCATTCATCCAGTGGTTCCACCCTAACGTTGGGGTTTCCCATTCTGTCGCTTTACCTGAGCACGCGGGATGATCTAAAGAGCGCAAAGTGGAGTGCCGTTGATGCTGGTTGCAGAGAGTAAGCTGTTGGGTCGCCTCGGTACACATCAATGTTCTTCCAGACGCGTCGCCGTTTCTTTTTTCGTGTCTTCTTTCCTCGAAACACTTTTCCAATTGTTTGGAACACATTGCCCCTCCTCTCTTTAGGTGGGGAGAACGTTTCCTTGCCCCAAAAACACTAACCTATCAATTCCGTGACTCCTGGAAAGTCTTTGTGTTTGACTTCAGTGGTGTTTCAGCGCCTTCCCTTCCGAGCTGTGGTGCATATCCAGCACATCTTTAACTCGTCTTCTGTTCCCAGATGGACTCGGCCAGTTTAGCCATGTAGTTTCAGTGTTTTCTTTCTAAAACGATCATGATAATCATCAGAATCTCCGTGATTGGTGCCAATTCGATGCCATATGGTCCACATAGCTCTGAATCCCCATTTGAAATCATGTCTCGTTCCGTACGGGATGACCTCATCTTCTGTAGGGTAGGAAGGAAGGAAGGAAGGAAGGAAGGAAGTGTATTCACGGCACGGTCCACGACATGAACGCCGCG
>QLOY01007401.1:0-50741 GCA_003313965.1 Megacollybia marginata
GTATGAAATGATATTAATAACTACATCGATGCTGCCGCTGGAAACTCGTGGACGTTGCCGACTTATTGCGGCCCTTCAGGATCAACTTCCAAATTTGAGGTAATATCCAAATCTGAACTTGTGATCGGTCCCGCTTTCTGACTTCATCCATGACCTCGAGCGAGAGTAGCCCTGATGCATCTGGTTCTACGCCACCGGTCGCAGTCGCAAACAAGAAAAGGCGTCTGCCAGGTGCCTGCGACTCATGTAAACGCAAGAAAGTCAAATGTATTGCACTGTACAACTTGTTGGGCGCAAGGTTGACGTTATGTTAGGCGACAGCGGGCAGATGCCAGGAAACCGATGTACCAACTGCATTAACGCAGGAATTGATTGTACCCATGTAGAACTTACAAAGGTCGGTCTGAAGCATCTAACTTCGATAGCTCACCACTCTTGTAGAACTTGGGTTCGGCAAAAGGGTAGGTTGCTGTCCTTGCTTGAGCGCGGGTCCTTGATAACCACACAGGTATGTCGAAAACTTGGAACAACGCCTGGAGAAGTTGGAACAACTGTTGAATAAGGCAAGCACTTTGCTTTGATTCATTGCATCATCGAATTGGTTCTCAGCTAGTTCCTGGTATCGACTTAAACCGAGATGAAGATATTGATCCAGACGTGGACTTTGACCGTATTGGAGACGCAATCACTATTCCTCGCAACGATGACGACGATATCTCAACCAGTCTGCTTACTTTTAAACTCAAGAAGGTCGAGATAGATCCTACGAAACAAAAGTTTTTTGGCAAATCCAGGTATGATTAACTAGAATACAGTCAGCTCTGAATCACTCCGTCTGTAGCGGGTTTCATCTCATCCAGACCGCTCTCCACCACAAAAATCACTATTCTGGAGGCAATTTCACACCGAGATTCGCTACAGTGAAGCGACCAGAATACTGGGAACTTAGACCGGTGTGTATCGTACTCTGCCGCTGCTACACCTTCGTAACGCTGCTACCAGTTTCAAGAATCTTTCTTTGCTTTACCTGCAGATCCCGTGTTTCTTTTTCCTGACCAAGATTTGCTGCTAAACTTGGTAGATTTATACTTCCGGTCTGGTGTTATATCATTCATCAAGCGACAATTGCTAACCACAGTTAGATACACAAACATATTCTCTCCTATCCTCCATCGACCCACCTTTGAGAAGGGCTTAGCAGATGGTCATCACTTGAAAGATCCTGCGTTCGGAGGAACAGTGCTCATGGTCTGTGCCATTGGATCGCGGTGGTCTGACGATCCCCGAGTCTACAGCGAAGGCACCGAAATCCCATTTTCAGCAGGCTGGAAATTCTTCAGCCAAGTGCCACCAGTGAAATACACACTCTACTCGAAGTCAACTTATACGTTGTCCACTCTGTACGAGTTGCAGACTTGTGCTGTATGTGTTATCCCTTGACTGCCTATAGTCTCATATTTATCTAGTTGTCCTGTATATACAAACAATTAGGTGAGCATCATGTGGTGCAGAAGTTGCCCTACTTCCCTAGTTCGCAGCTATCCCTATCAGCCCGGGTGGGTGGGTTGATATTGGACTTGGCCTTCGAGTTAGTCTATTGGGATCTGCAGATGGAACTGCTAACATAACGAACTAGATAGCCCAAGATGTTGGTGCACATCGTGCCCACAGAGCTAAACGCAGTGACGATCCTGGACCCACTGCGCAGGGCGAATTATGGAAACGTGTTTTCTTTGTGCTCTTGTCCCTGGATCGACATGTTGGAGCATTCAAAGGTAGTTCTGTAGTCATCTCTACCTACACAGTCTGAGCTTGGTATAGGTCGTCCTACTACCATGGCTGACGAAGAGTATGCTTTTGCATTCTTTATTCATCGCTTTAACCGCCTTCAGATTCGACCTTGAGTATCCTTTAGAATGTGACGATGAATACTGGGACCATCCCGATCCGTCATTAAATTTCAAACAACCTTCTGACAAACCATCGGCATTATCGTGTTTCGTACAGTATTTAGTAGGAGCGTCCCTACCTTCGCAGCGGGTTATTGACTTTTTGACAGAAATTAATGGATATTCTGGCATATACTATGCGAACGATTGTGAGTATTCGGTATGGAGAGTTACAGCACATTGAATAAGACCGTGCAGTATGCGTGTAAGAAGCCCAAGTCTCTATCAGGTCGACTTTGGTATCCTTCCGAACAGGATGTGATTGCAGAGCTGGATTCTGCGATGAATCAGTGGCTTGATTCATTACCTGCTCATTGTCAGTGTCACGCAGTTATTAATGGGTGGGTAGATCTGATGCCATGTTCAGTGCGCTGGGACCCCAATCGGGAAAGTGATATCTTTTTCCAGCAGTCAGTGTTGCTCTATACAACTTATCATGAGATCCAAATCCTCATACACAAGCCTTTCATCCCTACGCCTCGAGTTTCGTCCGCATTGTCGTTCCCATCCCTGACGATCTGCACTAGTGCAGCACGGGCTTGCACCCACATAGCTACCTTGTCCAGTAGACGTGACAGGGAGAGAGGGGTGCTCCTGCCTATGTGTTCCCTTCAGGTAAGGTCAAACCGGTTCGATTTTGTCAATGAACATTTCGGCGTAGCTTCCCGTTTTCACATCAGCGGTTGTTCTGTTGTTAAGTATCTGGAGCGGCCATCGTTCAGGCATGGGGTCAAGTAAAACTGACCTGACGAATATTCAGGCTGCTTTGGATATCCTCAAATCTATGGAGCCACGGTAAGTGCCGTCTAGTGGTTGCGACATTTGTCTGATTGTAATAGTTGTAGCGGGGCTGGCCGATTATGGTATGTAATTTGTCATATTGGAGCTCACGAGTGACAAAATGCAGGGATATCCTCAATGAGTTGTCTTCTGTTGGGGAATATCACATTCATCATAGTCAAAATGAGCCAAACAACAAGCGACCTCGAGAGGAAGATGTGTCGCCTCCACTATCGTCTGCATTATCGTCCGAAACGGTTTCAGAGCCTCGGAATTATGCTGGCACGAAAAGGGTGTCAAGATCTATGCATCAGCCACGGACGGAACCAATGTTTTCTGTTCCCGTCTACGGTAATCAGCAAGAAAAGAGTGTTAATGGTAACCATATGGCGTTTGATGCTGGGATTTTACCACCGTCATACATATCGCCTGTGGTTGACATTCAGCTGACGAACCATTGGGGGGATTTCAGTTTTTCCGATGGGATTTCACAGCCGTCGCCAGGTTTTGGCAACGTGGGGTCTCAGCCTCGAGCTGGAGGAATGGTGTCAGAGCTGCCTCCTGGATATGATACGTTCCTGTGGTCGGCTGCACCTTCAGGGTTTGAGTGAGCTACCTTTTCGAGTTTGGCAGTGACTGATAGTGATTCCAGTTATGACGATTGGGGGGCATTTATCAACAACTTTTCTCAAAGTTGGAACACAAGTACTAATGTATAAGACACTGTAGACGATGATGTTAGTATACTTTCGCGAATCGCGTTAATAACCGGCTATTGATCAAGTGACCGAATCATGACACGTGTTACCAACTTTCGACGAAAGAGGACGTATGTGGAGGCTGGTTTTGAGCAGGAGGCGAGCGAACCTACGCAGAAGAAGACAAAAAAGTTTGGGTCTGATGTTGCAAGGTCAGGATATAGTCGAAGGACGAAATCTAAAGGTATGGAGGATCTTTTGTATGGCTGTGGCATTGACTCGCATGTGTAGCTGACCGAGTGTCTTCTGAGACAAGACGATTGAAAAGAATTTCAGAGAAACTGTCCATAACCACATGTTTTGCATGTCGGGAGACGGGGCATGTAGCCAAGGACTGTCCGACTGAAACCTCAGTTGGAATCTGCTACCGATGTGGGTCTACGAAACATGCATTGTCACGATGCAAGAAACCGGCGGATGAGACGAATTCACTGCCATTTGCATCTTGCTTTGTGTGTAAAGGAAAGGGTCATCTTGCATCCAGCTGTCCGGAGAATAAGCAGAAGGGGGTCTATCCGAATGGGGGCTCGTGCAAATTGTGCGGGGATACAGCTCACTTGGCGAAAGACTGCGAGCTACGGAAGAAAGGTGTGTGGCTGACCCTAGCTTGAAATTTCCAATTGATGGTTTGCAGATGTCATTGATACTTCTGCTGTAATTGGAATCAACGGCAATGTCGGTGCAGATGAAGATGATTTTCATTCGTTCAAGAGACGCAAAAGGCTCGTAGATAAGGAGGAAGATAGTACGGTCAAACGAAGACCTACGATTGGCAAATCCAAAGTAGTCTATTTCTGAGCTAGGCTATTGTACGCTGCCAACGCCTTTGTCACGTCGTCGCTGAGGATATGCTGTGGTAAAGTCTCTGGTACGTGTATTCCGTCGACAGAGAAGCCCTTGTCCTCGAATAGCCGTTCTATCAGTGCAGCCATGCGGGCATCGCGTAGAGTCACGCCAGCATGCGGTCGTGCATGGTGGGTCGAGAGGACGACGCCGATGTCGTATCGTTTGCTTGGGATAAGGGTTATACGTGCATGATGCTGCAAACGTCGAGCAGAAGCAGATAATCGAGTTATTACATACCTTTTCTTCGTCTTCGAGAGCGTGAATCTCTGACAAGAACAACCGTGCTCTGGCAGGACTTGGAAACGAAAACTGGCTACGCAGATTCAGGCCAAGTAGAACACTGTGATTGAACTCCCAGTTGGGCGGAACGCACTCTCGCATTTCATTTTCAGTGAGCCACGGCGCAGGTTGTCTCGTAAATTTGAGTCTGAGGGGAACACGGAACATCATGACGTCGTACGAGCGCCAAACTCCAATATTAAAGAGCACAATGATGGAAGAATTCGAGGCATGCATGCACTCTTCTTTTTCATCGCACTCTGTCGCGCGTCCTCGAAAACAGGCCTAGGATGGGGAGGCGGTGACGGAGCCAACATCGACGACTTTACCGGCACAAAATGGTTTTATACTTGGAGCGCTACGAGTACAGTAACGGACCATTCTCTCGAATTTGTGCCCATGCTGTGGGGCAGCAACTCTATCGATGATTTTACAGCGACTATCAACAACACGATCGCGAATGGAAACGTCAAGGCTGTACTGGCGATGAACGAGTAAGCACATGACTTTTGTCTTTCGTTCTTGCTCACAGTGCAGACCTCAAGAAGCTGCACAGTCGAATCTCACACCTGAACAAGGTGCCGACATATGGAAAACATATCTGGAGCCACTCAGATCCCAAGGGATTCGGTTGGGAAGCCCTGCACCCAGCAGTGCGCCATCCGGAAAGACATGGCTGCAAAACTTTCTATCGGCATGTGCCGGTGCGTGCACGGTTGATTTCATCGCGTTCCATTGGTACGATGTCAATGCGAGCGCATTCATCGCGTATGTCGAGGATTTCAATCGCACATTTGAGAAGCCGTTGTGGATCACCGAATGGGCATGTCAGAACTATAACCAGCCTGACAAACAGTGCTCTCAGAACGATGTTGTACTCTTTATGAACAAAACGCAGTCTTTCATGGACAGTGCAGAGTATGTGGAAAGGTATGCGTGGTTTGGGGCAATGGAAAATATGCAGGGAGTCAATGTGGACAATGCATTAATGGACTCCAAAGGAAACATCAACAATCTGGGCAAGCAATATATCGGTGCAGCGGGACCAGTGACAAGCGGAAGTGGGAATGCAGATGGTCCCGATGCGCCTGGAGGGCAAAGCAGTGGGCAGAGAGCATCTATATCATTGCTAGCATATCTGACAATGGTTGGACTACTGTATCTATAGAGGATAGCCATCGGACTTTAATAAACTGTGCTCTGCATCAAGCGACCTGGGTCCATCTCCTACACAAGTATGGATTAGGCCCTTGACCGCACCCACCTCGAACTGTTTTAGAATGTTTTCATTGAACCCAGGGATAACGGCAGGCTGGATCGGTCCAATGCCTAGGACGTCGTTAAACTGCTCCTGTTGAGGAAAATATTTGAGGACCAGTTGAACAATGTCCTTGACATTCTCAGCAAGGGTGTAGATGACAGCATTTGGCCCTGCGTCGAACGTGTAGGCAGCCTTGAGCTTGCCTGAAGCACGGTTGTATTCGACGATAAGGGCGATAATGGCACGGCTGACGTCGTTCATGTAAAAGATCGGCGGCTCTGTATCCAGAGCGACTGCATGAAACTGGTTCGAGTCTGCCATTGTTATTTTTGCAAACGTCTCGAAATCTTTACGGAGGATGGCGTCCTGAATGTCCTTCATTCTCTGAGGCACAACATGGTCAATACGATGTTGCAGCAGAGAAGATGTTTCGACGGTACGCTGCATACCAGAAGTGGATGAAGTTGCCTTTTTTAGATCTGAGACAACACAAATTAAGGCATGCATATCCGGCCAATGAGATTGCGATGCGATCTGAACGGCAAGTGAGTCTTCACCCGATGGAAGCGAACCCATCTGCCAGGCGACGAATCCACCAAAAAGGGAGCGACAAGCTGAGCCCGAGCCCTGCCTTGCAATGAGTGAGAGCTGCGAAGGTGTAGCGGGCAGTTTGTAAAGCTGTGCGATGGAGGCAACGAGCGCGGCAAATCCAGAGGCAGACGAAGCAAGACCAGCCGCAGTTGGAAAGTTGTTGAAGGACGCAATGTGGAGATGCATATCAGAAAGCGGCACACTGTCTTTGTCTTCGATTTGCTTGCGCAGTGCTTTAAGCTTTGCGATGCAGGTCGCTGTCCTTCCATTTATTTGCTCTTCCCTTCCATTGAGCCAGAGTACATCTTTCTCGAACGACGGATCTGCAGCTGCAGTGGTCGTCGATCTCAGATGCTCAAGCGATACAGACAGTGACGAGTTTGTCGGAAGAATCAGGGTCGTATCTCGCTTTCCCCAATACCTACAGAGTGTCAGACTGGCCTGAAAACTTGTGCAACCTACTTTATGCAAGCGATATTAACGGGAGCAGATGAAGTAGCGTGATACATTCTATATATTCACGTGACATCATGCAGTTCTACCCAACGTCCAAGATCCATGAATGGCGACCACCGCCTGCATCGCCTGGCTATGCATTATATTCGCATCCAATTCCTGTGCCAATTCATGCACATTATCCTTCACCACCATTGCCGTCTCCAGCCATGAGTCAGCACTGGCAACAGCAGTTGCTCAAGTGCGAGATGGTCCGTGCTGCTCGTTCTCCTCACCACAGAGCTCGTGCTTCTGCAATGGCAGCACGTACAGTGACAAAGTCTGCAATTCCAATAACAAACCCAAACGCAACACCTGTTGACAGTTCTCCTCCAAATCATCCCTCATCTACTGCTGCACCAGAGGCCCCACGGCCAACTGCTTCTAGGCCAGAGAGCTCCTGGAACTCATTAGATATGGGAGGCGTGAATATAAAGACAATTCCGCCAACGTCCGGTCTCTTTTCTTTCACATTCCTCGTCAGTCTCTACCTTAACCACAACTCTCTCACTACAGTCCCTCCTCAAATCGCAAATCTCAGGCATCTCGAACATCTGGACCTCTCTGGGAACGCACTTGCCTCTCTCCCAACAGAGCTCGGCATGCTCACACGTCTCAAGGAACTCTATCTCTTCGACAACCATATTACAACAATTCCCCCGGAATTCGGCTCACTCCACCAACTGCAGACATTGGGAATTGAAGGTAATCCGTTGGATGTCTCTCTCAAGTCTATGATCCAGACCTCCGGCACCCAGGCTCTCATCTCTTATCTCAGAGACACATGTCCCGCACCACCAGATCCACCGCCGCGAGATTGGAAGGACCTCGTAGACCACGAGTCTCTACGCTCAGAAGAGCTAATCACAGCCCTCTCCTATAATATCCTGTGCGAAAAGGCAGCCACAGAGCGTCTGTACGGATACACCCCTAGCTGGGCACTCGCTTGGGACTATCGTAAAGATCTCATCGTCAAAGAGCTTAGGCTGCGTGCAGTCGACTTTCTCTGTCTTCAGGAAGTTGACATTGCCCAGTACGAAGACTTTTTCTGCGCCACACTAGCAGAGAACGGATATGAGGGCGTATACTGGCCCAAGTCTCGCTACAAGACAATGAACGAGTCTGAGCGTCGTCTCGTGGACGGATGTGCTACCTTCTACAATGCTGCAAAGTACCAGCTCGTCGAGAAACATCTCATCGAGTTTAGCGCTGTTGCAATGCAGCGTCAAGACTTTAAAAAGACAGACGACATGTTCAACCGCGTCCTTGGCAAAGACCACATTGCTGTCATTTGTCTTATGGAGAACAAGCACACCGGCACACGTTTCATTATTGCCAACACACATATCCATTGGGATCCTGCCTATAAAGACGTCAAACTCGTTCAGGTTGCCCTTCTCATTGATGAGCTCGAGAAGATTGCAAACGAGTTTGCAAAATATCCTCCACCTCCTTCAGAGAAGCCCGTTGTTTATTCTGACGGAAGCAAGGTCCCACTCATCATCTGCTCAGACCTAAATTCTGTCCCAGATTCTAGCGTCTACGAGTTTCTCTCCTCCGGCTCACTGCCACCCAATCATCCCGACTTCATGTCGCACGTTTATGGCAAGTACACCTCGGATGGCCTTGGCCATCGTCTTGGCCTGAAGGATGTTTATACAGGTCAAGACGCCGGTCTCACAGTCACAAACTATACCCCTGGATTTCAGGGTGTACTTGATTATATATGGTACACCACTGCCACTCTTTCACCAACCCGTGTCCTCGAAGGCGTCAGCAAGACCTATCTCGAAAAGGTTGTTGGATTTCCTAACTCCCATTATCCCTCAGAGTGCGTTATCCTTATATACTAAGTCTCCAGCTGACCTATTTCAGTCATGTTTCTATAGCTGCAGAGTTTCGTGTCAAACCAAGGACTAATACGTAGTTTTTTTGTATGACTTGTCTGTTGTAGCTTGTATAGCTAATACATTCTTTCTATTCTCAGGGGTTACTCCATTCTCGCCTCCCACTTGAACGGCTCTACCTTGAGCTGATATTCCTCCAACACTCCCGGTCCACAGCTCGCAGTTCCTACTCCATGCATCGCAGAATCTAACCTCAACAAGGTCGATCCAGGCAGCTTGTGCGGACGAAGAGCAAACTGATGCGTTGCAGCATCAATCGCAGGAAACGGATATCTCGATATAGTGAAATGCCCCGGTCGAGGAAACGTAGTCCGCACTCCTCCCACAGAAACCCACCTCACACCCCCTCTAGCACCTCCTTCCTGTGGATACTCGTATTCTCTCTTCCATTCATTCGACATGTCATCGATCGACATTTTCCAAACGCCAAGACGTGCAGAACGGCCCTTGTCAGGGTAACTTTCCATAGGTCCGAGGCCGTACCACTCGACATCTCCCGTTGCGGTGTTGATTTCAAACAACACACCGATCCTGGCCCACGTTCTAGGTAAAGTCCTTCCTTCTGGCGTACCCACAATCATTATCTCAACACTCCCATCGGCCCTAAAAGTATATCTTGTCGTACTGCGTACACACCATTCGAGTACAGGCGGTGCGATTCGCGATTTAACAGTAACACTGAATTTCCCGTCTTTGACTTCGTCATCCCACTCCGTTTCCAGCAAGTGTACATCAGTTTGGTGAACCCGTTTTGAGAGCCAGTCTTTCCCGTCTGGTCCGAGTCGATCGTTGTCCGTCAGAGGGCGGTAGAAATCCATCTTGGGTGCCGTTGCAAGGGTTTCACGCCCTGACTTTAGCCACGACGTCAAATTCCCAGATGCAGTGTCGAATACCCACTGTGAAGCAGATGCTCCGATGTGTAGGATATGTTTGGATTGGGAGATCTGAAGAGAACCCGTCGTGGTGATTATCCGAGGGAGAGATTTCATATTGGTGGTGACCTGACCCCAAGCTACTTCGTGGTTCGCTGCTGCCCACAATGTTGCTTCGCTCAGTCTAAAAGAGACTGTCAAGGTAGCTGTCCTGTCTGGGACTGGAACAGTGATGACTCCTTTGGAGTGAGGAGCGACCTGAGGTGGGATTGGGATCGGTATCTCATCTCCCAAACTCTCGCCGTTGTCAGCTAAGAAAGAGGCCCAGCAAGTCAAATGATCGAGGGTCAAGACATCATAGCGGTTGATGATCTCTACGCTGACCTGACCAGCTTGAATGGAAGCTTCTGTTGAAAGCACTTGCACCACTTCGATCGCCTTTTTGTATTCAAGCAGCCCTCGTCCTGCGCTATGGTCTGATAGACATAAACCATCCATCACAAAATTGTGATCGTGCGGATGTGGTATTGCGGTGTCTGGGTAGGTGAAGTCTCCACCGTAGGCAAAGAAAAACTTGTCGTTGTCTCGCTTTCCAGACAACCATTCCTCCATTTCAACTTTGGTAGGCACACGACCGACCCCACTGACATGGGCATCATCTCGAACCTAACGAGATTAGAATAACGTCGACAGAGAAACATCTTACGGCTAAAAGGCCGTGGTTTTGCCACTCCCAGACAAGACCACCCATGAGCAAGTCGTGCTCGTAAAATGCATCAACGTATTCCTTTAGACCACCTGGTCCATTGCCCATAGCATGGGCAAACTCGCAAAGTAGCAGCGGCTTCTCCCTGGTCGATGAAGCATAGTTACGTATGTCGGAGACACCCAAATACATCTGACTCAGAATATCGACGCATTCGCCTGCTCTATCGGGCTCGTAATGCACTAACCGAGTAGGATCAGTGGTTTTGATGTAGTTGTACTACAGTACTCAGAGCCGATTTGACTGGATGGCATAACTTACCATAGCCTTGAAATTACGACCCCAGAATGCTTCATTGCCCATACTCCAAAGCACAACGCTCGGATGGTTCTTGTCCCTTGCGATCAGGTGCTTGGCACGGTCAACATACGCGGCCTCCCACTCGGGATTCGAAGTTGTCCATCTAGCCGCGCGTTCAAGGACATCGTCTCCTTGCTCACCAGCCACTTCTTCGACCTCCGCGAAACCATGGGTCTCCAAATCAGCTTCTGCAATCACCCAGAAACCCAGTTCGTCCGCCAAATCGAGCATTCGGGGATGATTTGGTTGATGGGATGTTCGAATAGCATTAACGTTGTGTCTCTTCATCATGAGAAGATCTTGACGCATAAACTCGTAAGGTACAGCACGTCCGTAGAGTGGGTGATGCTCGTGTCGGTTGACACCACGGAACTTGATCGGTTTCCCATTCACGATGAATGCTTTGGTTGTTGGGTGGAGGGACACCGACCGGAATCCAATTTTGGATGTGATTGTTTGGGAGGGAATCGAGAGTGTTAGGAAGTAAAGGTATGGGACTTCGGCTGTCCATTGGTGGGGAGCCTTGATAGGGAGTGAAAAGTAACCGTTGCTAGTACTCGCCTTGACAATCAGCTTTCCCTCAGCATCAACAAGTCTTAGGTTTATTTCGGTTCGAGAAGAGGTAGTCACTGATACGCTTAGTGTAGCGTCTGTGTATGTCTCATCAAAGGATGTCCGGACAAAGTAGTCTTCTATGCGTGTGTCTGAGGGGAAGGCAATTAAGAGGACATCACGAAAAATGCCTGACAAGGACCACTGGTCCTGCCGTTCAAGATAAGAACCGTCAGAATACTTGTAAACGTTGACGTGGATCAAAATTTCCTTGTCGATCAAGAAAGCGGTGATGTCGAATTCAGCAGGATTGCGTGCTCCCTGCGAGTAGCCCACTTCTTTATCATTGATAATGACATGAAAGGCTGAATCGACGCCTTCAAACCGCAAGCGGACTTGTCGACCTGACCAATGACTGGGAATCGTAAATTTGCGGGAATAGATTCCACATTCGTTCACACTATAAGAAACCTTGGGAGGATTGACAGGGAAAGGGTAAGAAATGTTGGTATACTGAGGCGGATCGCCGTAGCCCTGAAGCTGCCACATACCGGGCACGTTGATCTCGCCGAGCTGAGTTGGAGCAGCAAATGGATTGGGACAAAGCTGAAATTGCCATAGACCGTTTAAGGATTCCGAATCCTGTACAGCAAAATGTGCTCTCGGTGGCAAGATATTTCTATTAAGAGTCTGCAAATTTGCCCAGTCGGGAGTCTGGGATGGAAACCGAGGCATCGTGGTCTCTGGCAAGAAATGTGATCACGCTCAGTCCTCTTCACCTTTGGGACGTTGAATCCGCTTGGGCTCCCAGTCGTCGTCAGCTCTTGCGCTTAAACGCTGGAGAGAGAGTTAGCGTGGAACATCATCAGTAGCGACATTACATAGTATTCTTCTCGGATGTCGACCTTTCTTTTCTTCTTCTTGCCCAGCTCGTCCTTCGCTAACTGTTCAGGTTAAGCCACAAAATGAAGGTTTTAGAATCAGGTTGACCTGTTTGACACGTTGGTCGTGCAAATCATACCGAGTCTGCGTGAACGGCGTCAGGAGAAACGAGGCGCCTACGACGATGAGCACGAAAGGAACGCCAAATGCTGCTGGGTACTTTCGAATTGCAAGCTGGAGTTTGGTTGGTTTGAATGGCTTGGATTCGAACGGGCTCATTGTTGCAACACGTGCAACCGCGTATCAATGTCGGTGACGGTCGTGCTTGGGTCGCAATGGGGCGACGAGGGCAAAGGAAAACTGGTGGACATCCTTGCCGCAAATGCAGACATCTGTGCTCGTTCAGCAGGCGGTAATAATGCTGGTCATACAATCGTTGTTCCAGATGCCAAAGGTGTTCAAACGACCTATGCTTTCCATCTTTTGCCTAGTGGTCTCGTCAATCCCGGATGCGTTGGCCTCATCGGTTCTGGCGTTGTCATTCATGTCCCTTCGTTTTTTAAAGAACTCGAAGAGCTGGAACGCAAGGGTACGCTTCGATCTTGTATCATCGATGAATCTTACAGTGGCAGGCCTGGATTGCGCCAGCCGTCTCTTCATATCCGATAGAGCTATTCTTGTCTTCGATTTTCATCAGATCGTGGATGGGTTGAAGGAAGTCGAGCTCGGAGGAAACAGGTACACTTTTCTGTTCTGCAACCATCTCCATCTCAATCACTCAAGTATCGGCACCACCAAGAAAGGGATCGGCCCTGCTTATTCGGGCAAAGCGTCTCGATCTGGACTACGCGTTCATCATTTGTTTGATCACCCAACCTTCGCTGAAAAGTTTCGAAAGCTGGTCGAAGGACGTTTCAAACGCTACGGTCACTTTGAATACGACACGGAAGGCGAAATTCTACGTTACAAAGGTCTTGCAAACCGTCTCAACCCATATGTCGTGGACAGCGTCGCTTACATTCACTCTGCTCTTGCTAATGGCAAGAGAGTCTTGGTAGAGGGTGCCAATGCGCTTATGTTGGACCTAGATTATGGGACTTACCCATATGTAACATCGAGCTCCACATCTATTGGAGGTGTCTGCACTGGTTTAGGTATTCCACCAAAGCTTATTGGCAAAACTATAGGAGTCGTTAAAGCATACACTACGCGCGTCGGCGGTGGACCGTTCCCCACCGAACAGCTCAACGAGATTGGAGTCCATTTGCAAGAGGTCGGAAAAGAGTACGGAACTACCACAGGACGAAGAAGGCGCTGCGGATGGCTGGATCTCGTGGTCATGAAGTATTCGTGTCTGATCAATGGCTACGATTCACTCAACCTGACCAAGCTCGATGTTTTGGACGAGCTAGACGAGATCAAGGTTGCGGTCCGGTATGTTGATAAAGATGGAAAAGAACTCAGTGGGTTTCCTGCCTCTCTGGAAGTGCTGTCAGACATACAAGTTGAGTATGTCTCTGTTCCTGGTTGGAAAGAGAGCATTTGCGACAAAAAGAAATATGGAGAACTGCCGGAGCACTGCAGGAAATATGTGGAACTAATTGAACAGACTCTGAAGGTGCCTATAGAGTATATTGGAGTTGGTGCAGGACGAGATAGCATGATTAGAAGAAATTGAAATATTGCATTGCTTGCTGACTAATACTAACCGGGTCTGCTCACGACTTGTCACTACTGGTCACTTTGCACGCAGCTCAGCAACGCGTCCGTCACAGAGTTACAGAGACAGATATGGAATCAGCTGGCTCGTCACCTTCGTCGACCCCGCGAAAACGAGCTCGAGAAAATGAGACAGATAGTCAAAGAATAAAGCGGGAGAAGGCCGCTGAACGACAACGACGAAAGCGAGAACGAGATAAAGCAGCCGGAATGGGCATTGTAGCCTTTGTACCACCACCGCAATTAAACCAGCTCCAACCTCACCAAGGCTACAGTCCAAGCCCAGAGTCTTATATCAGTAGACAACAACTCGAAGATCAGCTCCTGTCTCCAGAAGAAAAGGCTCGCAGAGACAGAGTCAGAGCTTCGGCAAGAGAGCGCCAACGAAAACATCGTGCAATGGTCAAGGCTCGAAAAATGCACGCTCTAGAGCTTGAAATGGGCGGTTCAACTGTCTCGCCAAGCATCGATCATGTTCATTTCCAACCTACAGACGGATCCTATCCGACCGTCTTGCCCCACGAACTACAACATGTAGCCCAGCAGGCTGCAACAGGTCTTGCAGAGCCTCCTTTTCCACAAGGTCAGCCACACGGAGGCCAGACCTTTGCTACAACTCTTCTGCTTTCGTTCTCCTGTGCACCCCTTTTGAAACAGCATCTTCTGAGAACATTGAACATGACAAACGACGAGCTCGCATCTCTTGAACCAATCATTGCAGATGCGTGGGACCGATGGGATCGTCAAGTATGTCTTGATTTGTTTCTGCATTATTTGAAAGAAACTGAGTCCCTTCCAGCGCAGACTACATTACGACCCAGCTCAGGGCCCACCAAATGGCCCATCTCCATTCTCTATAGGTGACCCGAACGGGACTCCTAATGCAAGTCCATTTCCAGGAGAAACCGCTAATGAATTCCGCGCTCGTTTCCATCGCCCTCTTCTGGCTCCCTCGCCTTTCCAGTCTGCAAATGCTGTTCAGGTAGCTAGCACACCGCCTCCAGCACAAGATCAGATTGATCCTAGTTTAACGGCGCCCAATACATCAAAGAGTGAGTTCCGTGGCGACTGAGCGGACTCGTCATGACCATTTTATGCAGCTGAACCTCAGAGATGATAACTTATTAAACCACTACCCTGTATCTACGACGACAATTTATTCAGTTAGCTCATAAGTCTTCGACGGGGAAGCCGGTAGCAAAATATCGGTCACGTGTGCCAAAGGCTCGCTTGATTCCACCAATGTCTACAGAACCCGAGACAGTGCCACTAAAATATAGCGTGCAGTCCTCGCCTCATAGTGGACGGTATGAGTATATACTAATCCGTGGTGTTGAATCCGACTCCCTCAGATATGCAGCACATCACATAATGATCGACGATCCTATGGACCAGTCCTCCCGATGGAGCGGGGCTTTTCAGGGAACAAGGCAATGGCTCCTGCTCGAACTTAAATCTCCCGCAATACTCAGTTGAGCCATATTCATTGCAATTCGCGTCTGCTGACAGTTAAATAGAGAGTATCACATTTGGCAAAGTATGTCGTTGGTCTACCCCTGCAGTTTTCAAAACAATCCTACCACTGAATCCTAGTTTCACAAAGGTGTGTTATTCTGTCAACCTCTCCGTCGATCTTCCGCTTACATCCACTGAAGCGCATCCATGTAACATGAAGGATTTCAAGATCTATGTGGGCACTACTGAAGACAATATGACCCAAGTTCTCCACTCATCCTTGAAGAACGATGCAATTCCCGAAACGTTTACGCTACGACATCATGTTGGCAATACAGAAATCGTATTCCCTACGCGTTTTGTAAAGATCGTACCGATCTCGTGAGCAATTGGCTCATTCTCATGTTCATGCTGACAGCAAATGGAGAGCTCATGGTCAGAGCTATCATATCTCTGTCTGGTTTGTTTCCATGAGTGGTATAGTCGAGGATTCGTACGTAGAGTCCTCCCAGAGAGCATATGAAGAGGTATCGAAACAGTCCGATGTTCACACTGCTGCTTATAGCCCATGGTAGTACAGGGAGACTATTGTTCTGCGTCATATCCTTAAGCATTTGCGCCAGCGTCGAATGCTGTCCGCTTTTGACAGTATTCTCCTTCGTTCTGGCCTACGTATCGAACATACCCTCGTAACGCAGCTTCACAAAAGCGTCGTTCTAGATGGTGACTGGAAAAATGCAGAAAAGCTACTCGGGAAGATGTCAGAAGCGTCGCTCTTCGAGGCTTATCTGCGTTTCAGCCCACCGCATACAGTGTGGAAACGACTAAATGGTACCGATGCCGACGGTGACGTGCCTTCTGCTCGAGGCGGCCACGCCATGTGTATTGACCATGTGAATGGGATGATATACCTTCTCGGAGGTTGGGATGGTCAAAAGAGCCTTGACGATTTCTGGGTTTATGACATCGGTAAGGATGCCTGGCATATTCTTAGCCATAGTACCACTGGCGAACCCAACGCACCTGGTGCAAGGTCTTGTCACAAAATGGTATTTGACTCCAAGACCGGACACATCTACGTGCTGGGCAGATTGAGCGATGCAGACGGGCTTAAACCGGCTGGCGACTCGAGGTCCGGCGAGGACACTGATCGCAGAACATTCACATCCGAATTCTACCGATATCATACCAGAGGCATGCATCAAGGAAAATGGCACTCTTTATCGACCAATGTAGGACCTTGTGCACTTGTGTCGCTTGAGCTGATCGTCTCGCAGTCCACCGATGAGCCACAGTTAGTGTTTGATCATCAAATGGTCATGGATTGTGAGGCACAGATCTTGTATGTCTTTGGAGGGCGCGTCGTGGATGGTGACTGGGACACCACAAGATTGTCTGGCCTCTATAGCTATAATGTCCGCCTGAACAAATGGAGGATCTTGCAGTGAGTCGTATTCATACAATAGTCCTCTTTACAATTACGTTCTAGACCTGATGAGCGGAACGGCAGCTCGACAACGACAGCCATTCCCTCCCGCTTCGGTCATTCTATGGTTTTTGAACCTTTGACCCATACCTTGTTCATCTTTGCTGGTCAGCGAGACGAGAAATTTCTCTCGGACATGTATGCGTACGACATCAAGTCGCAGACAGCCACAGAGCTTTATTCCAATTTCACAACGTCCGGCGGTCCCGATGCATGTTTTACGCAGCGAGCAGTGATCGACGCTCATCTCCAAGAGATCTATGTGTATGCTAAGTATCACTTGATATTCACGTCATGTTTACCGAGTGCTCTTTCCAAGCTTCTGCGGCCTGACTAGGAAACAGCCCGCTGGCTCGCCGACTCTTCTCCAAACCAAGCTACCTAACTGGCTGTATCGGTACCACTCTCGGCCTGGCAAATGGACACGAATTCTACCGGAAGCTGAGTACAGGCCCGCGGATCGTCCAAAGCATACGTCGACTATCGAAGAGCCTTGTCCAAGATATGCCGCACAAGTGGTGTACAATCCGACGACGAAGACTGTATATATGCACGGTGGCAATGCAGGACCTGCTGCGAAAAGTCTAGAGACAGAAGGAGACGAAAATGACGGCAAAAGGTTAGACGACTTCTGGCAGATGTGCTTAGTTCGGTAAGTTTACCAGTGTGTTGGATTATTCTCTATGACCTTGGCATTAGTCCGAATCCGAAGGATGTTATTCGTCACGCAACCTTTATAATACGTCAGCAGCAGTATGTTTTCTCTCTCTAAATACTCGTGTATGTATTAAAAACACCGTCAGATTCCGCGAGATCTGTGAAGACGCCCCGGCCGCCAAAGCACTCAACTTTTTGCAGACTGAGGTTTCGAGTGCTGTGGACCATCAGGATCCCCAGGAGTCAGAGATCTTTCGAACCTTGTTGACCCACTTGCTCTCACCTTCGTCATCCCTTTCTGAAGTTACAGAAATGGACATTGAACAATTTCCTCCTCGGAAACGGTCACGTCCTAACACTCCTGAAGATAGCACTATCCCCGACCAGCTTGAACATCATTGGAGTCCCAAGCCACAAGATTCCGTGACCGCAGATTCGTTACTTGCGATCCCAGATTCGGCAGAGGAGAATAAGCAAACAGCCTACAGGTTCAAGCAACGGACTGAAGTTTTCGAGAGCTTGCTGGAGTTTATTTCAGACGATGCTAAGCAGCCTGCAGGGAGTTTGTTGGATTTCATTGATCGTGATCTGAACTGGTGACATTTTCCTTCTCATGGTCTGTAGAAATACACTGCATTTCATTCATCCAAGTTTATTGACTGCCCGAACTTGCCATAAAGAACTACTTTCAGCTCTTTCATTTCTTTTTCGCACTGCTCTGCTGAGGCAGATAACTGAACGACCTGAGCGTCAATGCCTGCCTGATCAATCTCTAATCTTTGCATTGCTCGGGAGTGCGGCAGATGCAAGAATGTCTCGCCAACTTTGTACCTGAAGAACAAGATATGATAGACGTGGGGAGGATGAAATGCAGACGTACAAGACTGGCTCGTCCTCATCAGCAAGCTCTAATTCTGTCGATAAATCCTCAAGTGCCTCCTTCTCTTGCTGTGAAGTAGTCAGAATAGCACACGGCAAGGGCTACAACAAACCTTGAGAACGTTCAGCTTCTCTTCGATATTTTTGAGACGTGTGTTTAGCTTTGAGAATGTATTGATATGGGACTGATCTTCCCAAGTCACTTCCGGAGACTCGTCATTCTCCTCTTCGCGATCTAGCTATGTTCTTGTCAACGATGTCGGACGTACGAGCAGCAGTTAATCGTCACCATCCGGAGCGATTCCATCCTTTCTAGTAATCACATGCTTTCTACCCGCAGACTTTTGACCGCAATGTCGAAGCTGAGCAGGGACCTATTCACGCTCCGGTCTATATATGAGAAAACGAAGACCGCACTCTTCATATATGTCTTGCTACGCCATTCATTGAAAGCGCACAGACATTTACGCGCAAGGGGACTTGTGTCGTCTTTGCGAGAGCTGCACACATACATAAAGAAGGCGAGGCTGCGAACTAGCTATTTCTCGTCTTACAAATATTCAGAGTGTCGTTCTCTTGATACTCCGTCTCCCAACCGCCCAAAGCAAGTCTGCGACTCTCGAGATTAACAGAGCTATCCTTGGTATCGAGGACAGTCTTATTCCCAAAGGTGCGGAAGTAGTCAGACATCTATCCTTGCCAGAAGAGGGCAAGTCTCTTGAATGGATCATGTCCGAAATGGACAAGATGGATCGCGAAGTTAAACACTCAGACTGGAAGCATGGCAAGCTTTCCGGTGCAGTTTACCGTATGTTCCGCCTCTTCTATGATTCTCGTACTTCATCACTCGTCAGACGGGGGAGAGGATCTTGGACAGATCATAGTCGCAGCCTTCCAGCGCTACTATATCTCAAATCCCCTTCATCCAGAGGTCTTTCCAACTATACGGAAGATGGAAGCTGAAATTGTCTCCATGTGTCTTAGACTGTACAACAACCCGGAAGGTGCGGGTACAATGACCTCAGGAGGGACA
Source organism: Megacollybia marginata (assembly GCA_003313965.1). Taxonomy (NCBI): domain Eukaryota; kingdom Fungi; phylum Basidiomycota; class Agaricomycetes; order Agaricales; family Porotheleaceae; genus Megacollybia; species Megacollybia marginata. The sequence goes on from QLOY01007401.1 coordinate 19,468, forward strand.
GAGTCCATTATTATGGCTATGAAAACATATAGGGATTGGGCAAAGGCCGTGAAAGGGATCACAGAACCTGAAATGTCAGTGCTTCCAGGTTGCGCTGGTGCTGCTGATTATTTTTTAGTGTTATTCCATCTTCCGCTCATGCTGCCTTCGACAAGGGCGCTGCGTACTTTATGATCAAGGTCCATACGATTCCTGTCGATCCCTTTACGCGTAAGGTGGACATCAAGCGCGTCAAACGAGCCATGTGAGTTGAACAGACTGCTGGTTTTGCTATGTATTTGCATGCTACTCGGATTTCAGAAACGCGAACACAATAATGGTAGGTCTGTTGGTCTTCTTGCTCCAGATTCTGACCACTTCTAGCTCGTCGGTTCTACAGTCAATTTTCCGGACGGATGTCAAGATGATATCGAAGCGTTGGCTACTATAGCGCACGATCGTAACATTGGGCTCCATGTTGACTGTTGCCTGGGTAGCTTTATCGTCCCCTTCATTGAGAAGGCTGGTTTAGCGGAAGGATATAATGGCAAATATAAACTCTACCCCTTTGATTTCCGAGTAAAAGGAGTGACTAGCATCAGTTGCGATACTCACAAGGTCTGGTACTATTGGACTAATATCGTCTGATTGACATTTTCTACAGTATGGATTTGCACCTAAAGTATGTTCGATCAATCTTGCTTAACAGTGCGTTCACTGAATTAGGGAACTTCTGTGATCATGTATCGAGATGCTGAACTTCGTCGATATCAATATTATGTTTTTCCTGATTGGGCCGGTACGCAATTTGGTGTCTGGATTTCCCTCGACTGATGCTTTCAACAGGTGGAGTGTATGCCAGTCCTAGCATGTCTGGATCTCGGTAAGTCCCTTCAAAAAGCTAGCATTGACAGTCACCATGAAACGTAGTCCGGGCTCTTTGATTGCGGGAACTTGGGCTGCAATGCATTATACGGGGACCAGGTAACATTGATTGGGATGGGTACCCCGTTCTTATGTTCGCATAGCGGTTATCTGGAGTCATGTCGATCCATCGTCACATGTGCACGAGCAATTGCAGATACCATTGACGCTTCTATTCCTGAGCTGTACGTCCTAGGCTCACCACCAGCTTCTGTAGTTGCATTTGGGTCCAAGCACCCAAAAGTCAACATCTGGGAGGTAGGCGACGCTATGAGCAGAAGAGGATGGCATCTTAATGCGTTAACTGGACCGCCGGCACTTCATATTGCATGCACAGTAAGTAGATTGGTTATTGTTCAATTCGCGCTCATCTCATCTCGTTGCTTAGCGATTAACGGTTACAGTTCAGGATGTCTTTATTGCCGATCTGAAGGATTCGGTCAGAGAGGCTAAGTTGAATCCAACAGGTACGGGAAATAAGGCGATGCTTTATGGTGCGAATCCTAGCTTTTGCTTTCGTTCCCTATAAATCTTTCTAGGATTGGGGAGCTCTACTGTAGTAGGCCCTTCGATGGTTAGCAAGCTGGCCACTGGGTTTTTGGATGCCCTTTACAAAGCATAGGCGGCAGTCTCCTGTTGTATGTCAACTGTAGCAAACTGCTACTTCCCGCGGAAGGATAAACCGATACAAGCCGATACAGTTTATTTTTGCAATCCTAATATAATATTTGCCTATCAATAATCAGTGACGTCGGATGAAGTCGGATGAAGTCGGATGTCGCTTGAAACCTGCAGCTCAAAGCGCTAGCTTAATAAAGCCTTGAGGGATCCACCAACAATTTCTATCTATAGCAATAGAAGCTATTCTACCGCAAGGTTTCCGAGCGTAGTCGCCGCAGCGGAGAGAAGCAAGCCATGGAATGAACCGGATACAACATGCGACTTCATCAAGACTTCATACTTTGTTATCAAGTGTTTCATTTGGCGATCACAGCCGTTATCGGAACGGAGATCCGGATTCCGATATAACGCCTTTGTTGTTCCATGACACTGCATCCAACATAGATCGAAAGTGGGCTTGGAATTGGGTGACGGTCAAGGCAAACGTCAAGCACCTCATCTCCATAGCAATCCAAGAACATGGCCTTTGCATTTCACCCACAAAATCACGACGATGAAACCAATCGTCCCTCCAACTTTGACATGCACAGACACCACCAGCTCGAGATTCTTCTGGACAATTCAACCATGTTTTTGAAAGGAACTGGTGTGGATGTCGAGCCTGCTGTACTGTCCGGACGCGTCGGCCTTTACCTTGCTGAATCTTGCTCAATCAAAGAGGTTACCCTTCAATTTTCAGGTAAAGCTCGCTGCGCAAGTTACGACAGGTATTTGACCCGCCTGTCATCTCTGCTTCTTCTTACTGTGTCTGAGTGGCACCGGGAATGCATCTTCTGTTACATATGTTATTTGCAGTCACGAATGGTCTTTCCTTGAGGGGGAAAAGAAACACAGCCATACTCTCAAGGCTGGACGTCACTTCTTCCCTTTTCAACTTCGCCTTGGTGGGTCCTTACCGAGCAGTATATCAACAGAAGCCATGGGGGGTGCCTCTGTTGTCTACAAACTAAAGGTAGGACGGAGTCGCGTTATGTCCACAGCCTAAACTTGACCTGTCCTTAGGCCCACGCCGCACGTCCAGGATTTGGCCATAATTTGCAAGCAACCGCTCCAGTGTCCATTGTCCGGTCTCTGACAGCTGAAGCCCTTGAATACCAGCAGACTCTAGAAATAGAGAATACATGGCCAGAGAAACTCATGTATTCAATCATGGTCCCTCATAAAGCTTGGGCGGCTGGTGACACCCTCACGGCCGTGATGAAATTTTGTCCCCTCTCAAAGGGTGTCTGCGTATTGAATGTGGCTACATCAATCCACGAATCAACTAAAGTCTTCGGGCGTACTGGACGCGAGCAAACGCGTTTAGTCGCGTCTGTGAAGCATGACATATATGAGGGAAAGGCAGTCGAGGTCGCTGAGCGCCGTCGGACACCAGGTAACTCTGGTTCTAACACACCTGTCACGCCTGGCAGTCATCGCAATGCCAACGGAAGTTACTTCTCGCTCGCGACCAATATTCCCTCTAATTATAATTTATCCTCGACTCAAATTCCGGGAGGGACACCTCGAGATTCGGACACTCATCCAACCCCTAATCCTCAAGATGAAGATTCTGAAGACGGAGATATTTCTCTCTTCGTCACTATCGTGATCCCTTTGGCCATAACACCCACTCACGCAGTGGACCCGATCATAGTCAGGTAGCTATTATGAAAACATCGGTTCAATGTTTTGTCTGACGTTTCTTTTCAAGCCACCGCATTCGATGGAATATACTAATTCTCAACCTAGACGGACACACTTCCGAGTTGAGGTGCTCCCTTCCACTCTACATACTGGACCGTCGACTCTTAGAAGAGGCGCGTTCATTTTCCGCTCAAACTCGCCGGCTACTCCTTGGAGGGCCGGAATTACCTCCTACACCGGCCGAACGAGATCGAGAGCTTCCAAGTTATAATGCTCATCTTCGAGACAGGGTAGCCAACATGTGGTTATCTGATGCTGAGATTACGCGCGTACCAAATCCATGGGTTCGAGCATCAGTAAGCCCTGTCGTCGTAGACGGCAACACTGTTGTCCCATGGCCAGACATTCATTCGGGAACTTCGACGCCTGCGGAAGAGCACGCACTATCACAACTACCCCACGCACCTGGAGTAGGGGCAAACACTCCTTTGCAGTGGTTGAACTCCGAATTATTGATCTCTTCAGTGCCCACTCGTGAATCTTCAGCATCCCATCCAAGCACTCCAAGTCCCGAGCAGTCGGAACATAGCAGCCGCAGCAACAGCCGTCTTCCCAGCCGTCGAACGAGTCGGAACACAAGTCGGAACGCTAGTCCAGAACGCGGCCAGACTAATCATGCCAGTGGCGGTGGCCACGAAACTTATGTCCACCATGTGAGTCACGCTAGCCGTAACATCCAGAGTATCTTCAAGTCCTCGCTGAAACCTCTTTCTTCTCTTTCCCATCCTTTTCGCCATTCTCGTCCGCATCTTCATTCCCAAGTTCCAACGTTGCCCCAACCAACGCTACACTCTTCCACTAGTCACCCGTCTTCACCAGGTTCGCAGTTCCGGGATTTGCTTCATCGCGCATTCACGGAGGTGCCCGACTATGAAATCGCTTCACGAGGATTTATTGGTGGTGTGACTCCACTGACCAGCATGAACGGTCTTCCTTCCTACGATGAGGCTTCTCGAGTGGGAACACCAGCTGAAACGCCATCAACAACTCCGCCTTTGATGTCCAGCAATACATAAAAGCAATGTGAACATAGTATTTATTACACCGCAACGGACATTAGACAGGGCAACATGAATAGATATTATATATATGTAGGTAGTAGGTTAGTCGAATGGAAACTAGCTCAACGTGATTTAATGATAAAACCTCTAATTTCTATACGTCTATTTGCGAGTCTACAAGATCTAATTGAAATCTATTTTTGCTCGTCCAGGGTCTTCATGATCCATGGTTCAGCAGGCACAAACTGACTAGCAGGGACTCCGAGTTCAAACAGTTTGGATACAGCCGCCGCGAAACTGGAGATATTGTTACCGGAAAACAGCAGCAGCAGAGAAATAGGACGTACTCTTTGAAAAACAGGTCCATGTCATCAGCGTACACTTTGACATGCTTCTTGAAGGTTTTATCCTGTTCCTTGGTCAGGGTATGAAGAGGAAACGGGGGTAAAACAGACCTGAACAAGGACGTAATCGGTACTGAATATGGCAAGTTCAATACCTTATACAGTGCACTGGAAGGGCACTTACGGGAGCATCATGAGGGACTTTGTCTTCTTGTCGACAAATTGCTTTGGCCCAGTCCAGTCTTTCCAAACCCATCTACGACGCGGTCAGCCCATATACGTGCAGGTTATTTAAGCAGCATACTTTTCGCTGAGAAGAAGTTTGTAATAATCGTTAGTGACGGTAGTCGGAGAAAATGTCCAAGGACCATCAAAACCGGATCTGCGTAGAATCGTGCTCAGTAACTCTGATAGTTTGGAAATTTATTCACCTGTCAGTATGGCATCGACCGAGAGCGTGTCCACCAGAAAGGGCGACAATTTCCTGATCATTAAAACTCGGAGTGTGTCAATGCTACTACAAGGCTGGATTATGAAGACGAGACGTACCCCATGCGGCCAAAAATCTGCAAATACGTCAATATCATTTGGAAGGGTCAGATGCGAACTCACGTTGCGAAGGTGATCAGCTCCCAGAGCAGCATCAGGGAGACGTCCATCTGGGGTAGCATCGACAGCAAAGCCGTCTACTCGGCCAGGACGCCAAGGAATTCTAGGACCAGCCATTTCCTATATGCGAGAAGATAAGAAAGAAAGGACAGGAAGTAAAGAGTAAATTACTTGTACGGCAGCAACACCTCCCAGGGTCCATAGATCACCATAAGTGATCCAGGGGAATTGTTTCTTTACTGACTCCATGAGATCTCTTGCGACATGCAATCCGTTGTTTGCACCGTGGGCTGACTCTGGTTGGAAACGCATTGTGGCAAAATTGCTTCCGCCAGTGTTGGTTGCCTTATCATAGGTACCGGAAGAGTGCCAAGCGAGACGCAGGAAGATTGGACCATAGGAACCATCTGCCTTGTCGGTGAGAAAAGGCGCAAAAAGCTACGCTTACCATCATAGTCATCTGCTTCGTCCATCAGCTCAGCAATTCTGTTGTAAACCTGGTATTTTGAGTGCATTCCAAAGACTCCAGCAAGAAGAGAGCTACCTACCTTTTGATAATCGGCTTGTGTGGGCGTGAATTTTGCGCTGGCCTTCAAAGTCTGTGCAACACCTGGGACACCCGCAGGATTGCTATTGTACAAGTATGCGGCAACTCCACCGCCCACGAGGACGGCACCCAAGCCAAAATAGAGTGCAGTGTTGCTTGATTTGCCGCTGGAAGCTTCAGTTGAGAATTTCCTGAAGGAAGTTCTGAGCTGAGGCTTTGGAAGAGAACGAGACGCGGTCTGTCTGACGGCTGCACGAAGGAACGAAAACGACATTGAGGTGCACGGTACAGAGTCAGCGAATATATAAGGTTGTGTTGTGCTTACTAACGTCGGCCTAGATACGTCCGACTGTCGTCCGAGTCGCTGTGCTCGCTAAGACGCGTCTTGATAAGAGTGCATGTGCGTTTGCAAACTGATCACTCGCTGGTCTTCTACAACTTCCCAGCAGTCAACTTGTTTATTTCCAGGCTGTCGTACCATGTGACCTCCTTCACTCCTTCTATTCCCATCTGCCACTTGAGACTGAAAACATTCAAGATCACATCAGAATCATTGTACCTGTACCAACGTTGACAACGTTGAAGTCGACGTTGCTGAAGACTGAAGACACGTGATATTATGGACCAACCGCGTAGTCAACCAGGGAAAAAATCGGCGCGTAAATATGTCGATGAATCAAAATCCACGTCTCTTTCGCGAGCTACAAAGTCTGCCCGCAAATACGACTCTCAGGAGCCCAAAACAGTCCGCCTTTTTGGTTCGATCGGTACTGAATCAATTTGATCGCCTTGCAGAGACTTCCTCGATCGCCCATGCAACGTCAACGTCTCATCGGATCACGTATGCTCTTTCTACTCTGTCTCTGCTATCTGTCATGTATACCAGCACGAAAATTGACCAGCATAGGGTCTGCATCCAGAGCACCGCGTATGAGCACCGCGACTGCAATTTCGAGCAAGTCGTCATCTTCAAAACGTCCCAAGGCCTGGCTGGACTCGAGTTTTCAATTCCGGTCCACTACACCTGAGGAAGACTTGTCAGTCTCCAGCAGTGAAGACGAAGTGTCAATGCGGTATGTCTTCTGTAGCTCTGATAAGTTGATCTGACACCTGCTCATAGTCCACGCATGTTCAAGTCTGCACGAAAGAAAAGGGTCTCATCTCCAGAAAGCCAACCTTCTGATACCGACGATTTTGCTTCTCCGCCAGAACTGTCTGAATCTGATCTAGAGGATTTTTCTTCCCGGCCTCCTGCTACAACTCCTCCACCGTCAGAGGAAATATTGGTCACTTTGCAGCAGTTGGTTAGCCCCCTGATTCGGCTGCAACGCAATCGTCGTCTTCCTTTTCTCAGATGGAACCTGCAGCGTGGTTTCCAGAATTACTGTCGCTCTGCAGGCATCAAGGTAGAGGATGATGGTGAACCATCTGAAATCAGAATCGTTTACCGTCAGGTTCGAGGGGAGAAATGGGAGACTACGTTGGATAACTGGTCCTGTCCATTGTGCAGTCTTCACGGGGTGTTCCAATGTCAAGTATTACTGGAAAAACACCTGGAGTGGGATCATAAAGATGTCCATGTACGTTGGCTCAAACGAGAGATTGTAAGTAAACTGTCAATGCTGCTGTGCACCGACCCTCCGTTAGGATACTCAGCGACCTGCATGGACAATTCGAGTGACGGTCCCGCAGTTGGAACAAGACAAGTGAGTCAATAATACGTCTGTTATCTCCTTACCTCAGCGTTGGAAGTCCTCTACCAGTGTCGATGTCATCCTCCATTCCACTTAAACCAAAACGGTCTCCCTCTCCTCAAACCTTACCGACACCGCCGAGAGAAAAAGATCCACTGGGTCCAGCTGCATGCAAACCATACTTTCCTGCCCAGTCAGAATACAATGGTCCGAACATTGAATACAGCTGTCGCCCTGGCGGTGGACGAATCTATGACCTTCTTGGGACACTGCCAATGGAACCTTATGGAGTGCTTTCTTGGTTGGTTCTAGACAAGGAAGATGAAATCTTTGATAGTGACATGAAAGATGAGCATAAAGTTATGCACGCAATGTGGGCTAGATGGATTTTGTTGAATCGGTGATTACCTCTGCATGCTCTTTTTTACGCGGCCGACAAAGTTCACAGGAATTTTTTCATCCACGACTTTTACGCAGGCATCATTAACTTTGTAGATTGCTATTGGAAGATGATATATATAGCTGCTGGGTGGCGTGCACTGAGATACTGGCTTTTAGTAAAGTATACTGCTCACGTTGGCCCATGACTGATCATAGCCCAGCTCCTACTCACAAATCGATTCCTGACCGGTCCCGAGGTGGCAAACGTCTTGCGCAAGTATGAAAATCTAATAGCCAAGCTTTGAGTCCAAATGTGTGAATGCTACAAGATTATTATCTGATATTACACTGCATCTAAGCTTGACATCATGATCTGCGGTTGACGACCCGGTCAGCAAGAGCTTCTAATGCAAGCTTGGCATCGCTGTCGGGAAGGGGCCGCAAGACATTTTGGGCTTGTTTAGCATAGGCGAGCGCCAAAGTGCGTGTGCGTTCGATGCCTGAAGACTTGCGAACAAGTTCCCTTGCCTAGAAACGATCATTATTGGCGTTGCAACTCGGGGACTGAAATCTCACAAGCTCCACATCACCCGGGTTTTCAAACTTGCGCTCGATGAGGGGACCAAGTTCCGGGTACTCTTCCCAGGCGTAGAGTACGGGACCAGTAGCGAGTCCAAGTTGCAAGTCGGCACCTCCGGGCTTGCCCATAGTAGCTTCACTAGACTCGTAGTCCATAATGTCGTCGACAAGCTGGCGAAGGATGAGAATATGAAGGCCCGGTTGTGGGACTTACCTGGAAGGCGAGACCAAGATCACGACCGTAAGAATAAGCAATGTCTCGGTAGACATCGCTGTCCATGCAACCACCCAGGACGGCGGCACCTCTAGCACCCTTGGCCATCAAACTGGCAGTCTTGAGGTACGTTTTTTGCATGTATACGGCCCAAGGACTTTTGGAAGGGGTTGAGGATGGATCGGAAGCAAATGCATCCTTCATTTGCAGTATTTCGCCTTCGACAAGGTTAGCAATGACAGTAGCGATGAGTTCTATGACCTCAGGGTCACCTAGTCTTGCAAGAGCAGAACTGGCGCGTCCCAATATAAAGTCACCACCGAGAACGGCGAATTTGCTGCCAAACGCGACGGGGGCAGATGGAGCACCTCTTCTGATGGCGGACTGGTCGATGACATCGTCATGAAGCAATGAAGCGGCATGAATCATTTCTACGATCTGTGCGAGTCGTATTTGGGTAGGAAGAATGACGGGAGGATCTACCAACGAGATTGGTTTCATTGGGGAATTGAGAGGAGGTTCAAAGTAAGAAGATGGCGGATGCCATGAGAACTCCAAGTTGAACTGAGAAGTTTTGTCTGGCAGAGACGGGTTCCAGTCATTTAAAACGTCGGGACGCGTAAAGGCACGGTCCAAAGCGTCGAGGCTTCCACCAGCACCGTTCCCGTGAGACATTGAAAGTTTTTGTGACCAGTTTGTGCCGAGGCCATTCGTAGCCTGAGAAAAGAGAAGGATGAGTAGAGGCCGCAGGTGCTTTGAGGGCCGAGAGAAATAGTATTTGGCGACTTGATCTAAGGCAGGATGGCCAGCACCGAGCAGAGTGACCAAACCAGATTTTATTTGCGCTAGTTCGGGTGCGACTTGTGAAAAAGGATCAGGTCGTACTTTGACTGACGCGTTGGTACGAGGAATGAGCTTCTCTTTGGTCAACTGTGCGTACTGTCTGACAGTGGTCCATCTCATGCTCAACTGCGGTGAGCGTGTCACCGTGGGAAAGCGCACAAGCAGGAATGATGCACAAGTCGATTTCAGGCAAGTCATAAGCGCCTGCATTTCTGCTTCTGCTGCCATCATGTCTACGTGGAATAATAACTGGCCATACTACTACCATTCTTATCCACAGCCTTATCCCCCAATTTCACCTTTCAACCAGGTCCCAGCGTGGTCATATCCAAGTTCAGGTAAAGATGAAGCACAAGTTTCAAGTGCACTTAACTCTCACTAGCACGGCCGTATGGTTCTGCTAAATATCCAATGCTGAGTCCGACCCTGGCCCACGACAGCCACCCATTGCAATTCGATGTGGCGAAGAAGCCAAGGACGGTTATAAATCCACAAATTTACAGTCAGACGCATGGAACGCCTGCATTTGCGTACCCTGTGATGCATATGCACCTGATCTCCAAACACTTTCCTTGGAGCATCGATATCATTACACAGACACCGATAACTTGTGAGGCAGTGTGGGATGCAATGTATGCGGCACTGCAGGAACATCTGGCTGATTCAGAATGGGGATGCATAGCCTCAGATAAGAGGCAGAAGGAGACCACCGAGAAGGCTGCAGAAAAGCGCCAGGAAAGTGAACCAGAGACAAGGGTGAAGCGTATAGATTGGCTTGGACAGAATACCATGTTCAAGGGGCTCGAGAAGAACGAGGACTTTGAGAAGGCGAGACTGATGCCCGGCAGCAAACCGTGTCCCGAGACGTGGCTTGTAAGGCTGGGCAACTGAAGGATATTAATTAGGTAGTAGGTTCAACTCACGTGATTCTCTCGAGTTTTCAAATTGCTATGGTATCTTTCCAGTACGGACGTTTATTCTATCGAGTTGCCTCTGACTATCAAAGGATTTAGATGTCACAGTTGGCAGTCCGATATCTCTTTTGACTTTTTCTAATGACTGGCAGGTTGCGGTGACACAGTCAAAAAGCCCAAGTTGGACCAACACTACTCCCGCTGCCACAGCTCATACGACTGTCTTGATTGCTCAAAGACTTTCAATTCACCACCAGAGTGTTCGTTCAGATGGTAGCTCGTCTTCTGTCTCTTACATGCTGCAGGGAAACCTCACACCTCTTGCGTGAGTGAAGCCGAGAAGTATGAAAAGAGTTTATACAAGGGCCCAAAAAAAATGGTTTGCAGACAGGATCTTTGTATGCCCGACTCACTAACGGACTGCAGAACCACATACAAACATCGTGGTCTTCACTTAAAAGAGGCAGAGGCGGCCATTCGAATCGAGGACAGCAACACGCTGCAACAGGTGCCAATGATATTCCATTAGGGCCCCGCGAGTCTGCAAAGCAGCCAGAGTCGGAGGAACCAATAGGTGATAAAAAACGAAAGCGTGAAGAGACCGGCAGCGATGAACGGACTGAGAAGAAGCGCAAGAAAGACAAGGCTGAACTCCTGCAGTCTGTGAAAGACACACTGCGAAATTTGCAGGACATGGGTGTACCTATTGACGAACTGCGGCAGCACTGCAACGACAGTTTGGAGAAGAAGAAGAAGAAGAAATCGAAATCGAGTACATAAATAGCTTAGTTCTATTTTGGTCTTGTATCGATAACTAGAATGCATGCCATCCAGGTTTCGTCCAGTTCCTCCTTCAATCATGTACTCATTCCCTGCTAGCAACAATACTGGGCCGTAAGAGACTACCTCAGCCCAGTATGCACCTTCCTTTCTCACCCAAAACGCTCATCTTCTCGCAGGTCCTCAAGGAGAGCAAGTTTAAGGAACACGGTCGAATCACGCCTGGTCAGACACATATATTCCTCTCAGTCTCATTTCTCAGCCCAAACAGAAGAATTTGTTGCTGCAGGTGACTTTCTTGCCTACAAGTTTCCTGTCTGGAACTGGTCAGTGACTCACTCCATCTGTCATTTATTTATCCTTCGTCAGGGAAAAAGGAGACATTTCTAAAGCAAGAGACTATCTACCCAGCGATAAGCAGTATCTTGTCACTCGCGGTGTTCCTTGTCTCCGTCGGGCCACATCTTTGGCCTACACTGATGCAGATGAAGATGCAGAACGTCTTCTCTCTTTTGGCGATACTTCCGCTCCAGGTGACGGAGACGAATGGGTAGAAACCCACGCAGGTCGTCAGTCTCACTCAGACTCAATCGCCAACGCAACCGTCATTCAGGATATCCCAGACCTCGATGCGTCTGCAGATGTTACAACTGGTATCGATAACATGCACATACATTCCACCTCAGCTCCCGGAGAGATTCCTAACCTTGATGACATTCCTGACATGGAAGAAGATGATCTTGAAGCCGGCGATGAGGCTACCGCAGCCCCAAAGACTCTACCTGTCCAAACTGCAGGAGATGCCAGGTACGTGTTACGACAAAACCCTCGTTCACATACTTACAAGTACCGTCTAGCCCAGACCAAGCTTCCAATTTACTACAAGTACGAACTTACGATGTTATGATCACTTACGACAAATATTATCAAACTCCTCGCATCTGGCTAATTGGCTATGACGAGGCGCGTCCTACGGTATTCCCCTTCTATCCTCCACTGACTATTATTGTAGAATCGCACACCGCTGATCCCTTCCCAAATCTTTCAGGACGTGTCCGCCGATCATGCCCTCAAAACCGTCACGATCGAAGCGTTCCCCCATTCTGCATCTCTCCAGGCCGCTTCGGTCCATCCTTGCAAACATGCCAGTGTCATGAAAAAGGTCATTGAGCGTATGAACAACAGCGTGGTCGCCGAACAGCTCGCACAACAGAAATCCTCATCCAAAGATAGCAAGAAAAAATGGCCCTTTAGTAGAAAGTCGGGTGGCAAGGAAGACAAACCTGCAAGCGATGATGATGACGTGGATGGCATGCGTGTAGACTTTTACCTCGTCGTCTTCCTAAAGTTTATTGCTTCCATTGTCCCAACTATCGAGGTCGACTCTACCACCTCTTTCTGATCATGTATAAGTACTAGAGACATAACATGCTATACCGATTTCAGCAGCTCTGCCGCTTGATCTGTGCCCGTAATCCGTTCCATTCTCAACCAGTCGTACTTTGAATACAACACTCGACATGTGACGTCCGAACCATCCACACCATCGTCTAGAAAAGGATACGACAGCAGTTCGCCGTAGAACTCGGGGTGATCGGGTGGTCCATAGAAAATGATATTTCGAATCCCACGGATTTTGTATCTGCAAACACGTTGGCAATTTAAGGCAATCTTTAATCCTGCCCTACCTCTTGTAAAAATGAAATCGCTCGCTGATCAGTAATATTGACTTTTGGCCGCTGAAGAATGCTTGACGCGCCCGCGAGATATCTTGATTGGTGGAGTATTCAGATAGCACAGCAAAGCTGACCCCAGATTCTTTTCTGAAATAGTTGTGCACTCGAATGAAATCAAAGGAGGACGGTATGAAAACAACCGTGTTTGCACTCTGGACTGCAGACTTGAGAATGACAGGCAAAAGCTACAAATGTCTCAGCTGACAACGTCAACACACGATGAACGTACTTGTGTGGTGAAGTAACTGAACCGTTTTTCAACTTCATCCTTGGCACTTGAACAATCGAAACGAATCAAGCTCTACCCAACATATATTAGTCGGTTTGCAATGAGACCTCGGTAGCTACCTGGTCGATGCCTTCAGGAATCTGAACCGGATGCCACTTTTTTTGGAGCCGAATTTTACCGGCAACATTTTTTAGGTTGTTATACAACGACCGTATTTCTGGTGTCTCGTACGCCGTCAGTAAAATGGTTTGACGAAGATATTCTGCACTTTGAGAGCATAAGGCAGAATATACCATGATTGAGAGTGCGGACTCACTGTCCATCAAGGTACCACGGCTTGATACGAGAAAAATCTGCATCGTGTGATTCTTTGGGCATTTGATTTGAACGCGATAAAACAAACTGAAAGGCGTCAAAGGCGGAATTAAAAAATAGCCTGGACTCACTTTGACGTGCTCCCAATTTTGCATGGTCAGGCAGTCAACCTGATCCACTACGAGGATTTCAATAGAAGACAAGTAGTCTGAATTTCTACAACAGGGTCAAATATAAGCATAGGAGAACAAAACTTACTTTTCCTTTTGTATCGACTGTCGAAGGCCAAGAGGACTAGCCATGATGATATCACAACCATAAAAATCTGAAAACATTTTCACGCTCTTTCTTGTCAGCTTGATGCCAATCCGAAAATTGTCATCTATGTTTCCCTTGAAATTCTCAACGTGATCGCGTGGATACGCTCCAGGTTCCGCAGATGCGAGCTTATCGATAGTTCCCTGGGGAAGCTCGTATTCAGCAAGGAATCTGGACTGATTTTCGACTTGAAATAAAGGTGCGGGAGTATGAGAAGTTAATGCTTTAAACCAAGCTAATGCAGATGCTCGGAAGGGAAGAAGAATCAACACAGACGGTCGCGTGAATCCCTGATCTTGGACGTCCTCTGGAGGAGAAAGACTAGATTTAGATGCATGAGCCAGTCGCTCATTGTTTTTCAGAACACGACGTCGCTTTCTATATGATTTTTCAGAGAAGGCCTTCCAGTATGCCTGCTTTACCTTGTGACGTGGTTGAGAGCATGTAAGGATATTGATTCTCGGAAACTTTTCTTTGTGTCCCAGCTACCGGCAGTTGAGTAAAAATCTCTGTAAGATGCCAAGGTCGACAGAAGGTCGGCCTGGAGCTGTATTGTGCCTATGGAGGCGTCAAAGAGCTTTCAGATACGAAGTTCGGACTAACGTGGGTCTAAATTTGCTTGCCGAGCTTGGTACACCGACCACAGAGATTGGAGAATCTGTTATGTGATCAGCGATACTGCTTGACAATAAGTATACGATTAACTCCGTGATTGGGGCTTGACAGAGGAGCAGAGTCAGACTCTTCAAGTACTGATTCGTTAGAGGCACCTAGCAAACCCCGTTTCGACTTTCGCGACATCCATTCAAGTTTGTCGACAGATGATCTAGACTTCTCGGTTAGGATGCTGGGTTTACAACCAAAATGCTCCTCGTAAGAATTGACATTTTCGGGCTCTAGTCCAGTGCGAATCTTCAGTAACTTCACGAGCAGAGACGTCAAATACCTTGGACATCCTCGGTGGTTTCTGCTTCGACCTGGCCAGTTTTCTCTATAACAGTCGTTGGTAGAATAGGTGCATCTGAGTCGGGTAGAGAGACGGCCTTCCTCTTATTCAGTTTTTCACTTGGACGCGTTTCGGTCTCGAGATTCCACTTTCTTTTCCCAAGTTTAGTGGCGGACACGTTTAACAGGGTGAGCAGCTTCGTTCTCGTGTCCTCGATATCGTCCATCGGGTCAAATTGCTTCAGGTAACGTGACCTTATTACTTAGTCTGTACATTATGGATGTTAGTATCGAACAATGTTACCCGACACTATGGCCTACCTGTGCACTTGGCATATAGCCAAGAATCGAGGGAACCAAAAAAATATGTACTTGGTTGAGTCACCTGCACATCGTGAGGCACGTGATACTGTTGCAAGACGCGCTCACGACGCTGGTCATGCATGTGTTATGTGTGGCTGAGAAGCCCTCAATTTCCAAGTCAGTAACTGGCATATTGTCTGGAGGCCAATATATCTCGGTGAGCAAAACCACAGCACATTCTACATTGGTCTCATTTTGTCTTCAGCGCGACTCGGGAAATCGATACGTCAAGAACTATGACTTTACCTATCCTCAGACAAACTCTACATATACTATGACCTCGGTCTCGGGTCATCTAACGTCCCACGACTTCTATGAACAGCATCGTAATTGGCAGTCATGCGATCCATTCCAATTGTTTGATGCCCCAGTCGAGACACAGATACCTCCCGCAAACAAGGCCATTGCAAAGAATATAATGACAGAAGCCAGGAAAGCCGATATGTTGATGATTTGGACTGATTGTGACCGAGAAGGCGAACATATTGGCAAGGAAATTGCAGATCTCGCGCGACAGGCCAAAAGGAATATTCTTGTGAAGCGGGCACGATTCAGTGCTATTATTGCTCAGTAATAACTATGGTCTCTGGCTTACACTCATCTGACTGTTGCGCCAGGCAAATCCACCACGCGGCCCAACACCCCGTCAACCTGGATCTCGCCCAAGCCGCAGCGGTGGAAGCAAGAACAGTTCTAGACCTCAAGATTGGCTCTGCATTCACTCGTCTTCAAACTCTGAATATGAGAAGGCGGCTGGGACCCATTGCAGAAAATGCGAATGTGATCTCTTACGGTATGACATGAACTTGTTGAACCGGATACTCGTGCTTTACTTCGTCTTTTACAGGCCCATGTCAGTTTCCAACACTGGGGTTTGTTGTATCGCGATTTAACGAAGCGAAAAGCTTCCGTCCTGAGCAATTCTGGTACATCCACCTCACTTATTCCAACCCATCGGCATCCCAAACCTCTAAAGAAACGCAATTTAAATGGAGACGTGGACATCTCTATATGGAGGATGAGGCTTTAGTTCTTTATGAACAAGTCTTGAACGACGCAGTCGTCAAGGTCACTAACGTCTCTAAGAAGGAGACCAAGAAATGGTCTTGTATAACGCCACCTTTCTGTTATTTACTGATATCTACTACAGGAAGCCTCTACCCCTCACGACAGTCGAGCTACAGAAAGCAGCTTCCCGTTTGCTTAAAATGACACCAAAGAAAGTCCTCGATGTAAGTTTCCCTCTCCCGGCCACACGCCTGCTGTATCTATGCAACATAGATTGCCGAAAAGTTGTATCAGCAAGGTTTCGTGTCTTATCCACGAACTGAAACCGATCAATATGATCCTCAGTTTGATTTTCATACCTTGATTGAGAAGCAAGCTGTCGATAATAAATGGGGACAATTTGCATCTCGGTCAGTCAACAACTTCCGTATCAGTTCTGTCTCATCCCGCAACTCAGGCTCCGAGACGCAGAATTTGAAAAGCCTCGGAAGGGCAAGAACAATGACAAAGCTCATCCGCCAATCCATCCTACTGCCCATGCCGCTAATCTTGCTGGCGATGAGAGTCGGGTCTATGAATTTATCGCACGACGTTTCTTAGCCTCTTGCTCGAAGGATGCTGTGGGCTCGACCACTACTGTGGACGTCGTGTGTGGTGAAGAACATTTTTATGCTACCGGTATCAGCTTTCTTCTCCTTTCTGAATACCGAACTTTTCCCTCTAGGTCTTGTAATCCTGCAGAAAAATTATCTCGAAGTTTACCCATATGACAAATGGGAAGGGCATCATATTCCAGATTTTGAAAGCGGTTCGACTTTCCAACCTTCTGTATGCGAACTGCGGGACGGTCATACAACCAAGCCTAGCCTTCTCACTGAAGCCGACTTGGTCACATTGATGGACAAGAACGGAATAGGTAAGATACAGCTCTGTGATTTTTGATTTTCTTCTCCTATGTCCAATGGACCTCAGGAACCGATGCAACCATTGCTACGCATATCCAAACAATCATCGATCGCGAATATGTCATTGAAAAGTTCGAAGGGGCAACCAAATATCTTGCGCCTTCGACTCTCGGAATCGGACTCATCGAAGGTTATGACAACTTACGTTTCAACTTCAGCAAACCTGTTCTCCGACGCCTGGTACTGTTATTCAGCTTTGTGTCACTCGCATTAATCGTGTAATTGCAGACAGAACGTCGCATGGTACAGGTCTGTCAAGGCACAAAGACCAAGGAGGAGATGATGCAACAAAGTATCGAGGAATATAAGGCATTCTTTGTCGTCGCACAAGCTCACTTTGAGAAAATCATCTCAGTATGTATCCAACATCCTTGACCTTTTTTGTGGACTACTTGTTTTTTAGATCGTTAAAGGGTACATCGATTCCGCTCCCCCTCCGGGTGGCGGAAACGGAGGTCCTGGAGGTGGCGGCAGAGGCAATGGGCCTGGCGATGGTGGAGGTGGTAGAGGAGGGCCAGGCGGCGGCGGCGGAAGAAGGCCTGGAGACGGGGGACAAGATCTGCCTAGGCCACCTCCGTCAAATGGTCCCCCTTCATCTGCAAAACGGGCTACTAATAGATACAATGGTGACGAGTCACTATTCGCTCTGTTCAAAATAATTTTACCAAATTCTCAGGACCACCAGCCTCGTCAACAGATTCTCGACCGGCGCAGCCCGAACGAAGTCACCCAAGTGAGCAAGACGAGATTCAGTGCAAATGTAGTGTGCCTGCTGTTCGTCGTACCGTAACGAAGGAATCGAACAGCAAAGGCCGTCAATTTTGGACATGCGGACGGGGTTCGTGTGGTTTCTTTCAATTTGTTGAAGATAATCCCCAATCAACAATACCCACCAAAAGAACGTTGACGTCTGTAAGTAGACTTGATGCTTCAAGATAGCACCTCTGACGCCAGAAGAATACCAGCCGGGTTACTGAGAGGAGATGCCAATGTGACCTCACTGCGGTGGAACGTGTATCTAACAGAGACAACGAGAACAAAGGGCGCCGCTTTTGGACTTGCCCGAACGCTGTTAGCGCTCGATGCAAATATTTTGAATGGGTCGATCAAACAGAGAAGCCTAATCATGCTACTGAGAATGTTCAGGTGCAAGCAACAAGAGATACATGTTATAAAGTAAGTCTTGTCTCCACCTAAAGATTGCCATCGCTGACTCGTGCAGTGTGGTCAAGAAGGACATTGGTCATCTAGTAAATCGCATAATTATACAGTATCCCTGTCGCTGATATCTTACAGAATGTCCCAATGAAGGCCTGCCAAGCAAGCGTCGTAGCTTTGGGTCACGAACTGACAATCTGCGGTCCGACAGCTCTAAATCTGGTGAATGCTACAAATGTAATCGCCCCGGCCACTGGGCTAAAGGTGTGTCGGATCTTCATGGAATGATGCCAAGCTGAATTGAAACCAGATTGTCCTGGCAGTAATGAAGGCTCGACCTCTAGGTCTAGCAGCTCGCGGGGACGAGGTAAGGCTCAGCGAGGCTCCAAAGGGAACAGTAGAGGTAAACGAGGGAAGAAACTAAATTTTGGGTTGCCGAGTTGACTTCTCAGACAATAATGGATTAGAACACCACACTATAATACTTAGTTGAGCCCTGCTGTCAACCTGTTGTACTCTAAGTATGTGTCACACGCAAGATGCGCAGTCACAAATGTCACAGACATCTTTGAAACACTCACGTAGCGGCCATCAGCATTCAAGAAAACACAGTGCAGAGAAACTAACACTAGAAATGGTTGACCTGAGGTTATGCTTCGAGCTTCGGGTTTGCCCTCTTAGTCTGGCACTTCATCGATCAGAGTCCGAGCCGCTCAGGCTAGTTAGGGGAACTCAGGACTCCCTATCTCGCTTTGGTATACGCCAGTCCAAATCCACATGACGTGGTTGTCCGATTGCTTGCTGGTAGCGCTAAGCAGCGCGATGTCTAACGCGAGCGGCTCCTTCTGTTCTGTTCTCGTTACAGAGGACATTACTGTCGGGTTCGGATCCAGCTCTTAGCGCGCCCTGTCAGACTATGTGTTTGAAATTATGATATCAAACGCTACTGCCGATCGTATTAGATGTTAGATTCATCCAGCTTTAACAATCATCTTCCTGTCACTCTCTTTCTGTACGATGTGGGGAGCTCTGTCCACGATCTTTCTCCTCTCCAGCTCAACGAAGGCACAAAGTTCGACGGTTGATTCCCCCGGGCAGCCTCTGAAGACTGGATCTCCAGGTCAGTTTGAGATTGTAGGCAGTTCTCTGGTCAGTGCGCAACAGGTATGTATGGCCGTTGTTCTTTGGATGTGAAATCACTCTTCAGCTGTTCTTGGGTCGACCAGACAAGGTGTATATCGTAGACAAGGTCGAAAACAACCCAGCACAGATCGACGGTCATCCGGCCTGGGCCTCTGGTGATTATCTCTATTTCTTAGACTGCCCTGCGTGCTTACTTGATAGAATATACCCTGTCCACCAATACTGCTAGGACAATGGATGCCATCACAAACAGTTTCTGTGCAGTAGAACCTTCACTCCTTCTGATCGACTGGTACTTATCGGGTTACAGGGGGGCGCTGTTATGGGCAACGGAACGTGGCTCAATGTTGGAGGAAATCAGGCTGTGACATACGGAGGTGCTGCTGCGCCGAGTCAAATTGGAGGCGGGCCATATAATGATCCCGACGGCAGACAATCGTAAGCGAGTCTCTTATGGGTGAACTTCTCTCACTTTTGCAGAATGCGGTATGTCAATTTCAAGTTCAGCTACTGCCATTCACGGCGACAGGTTGCTGACTCCCTGTGATAATTCGACCTGTGACTGGATTACTGTGGCCCCTATGACAACTCGTCGATGGTACCCTTCTGTGTAAGTGTTTAAACCATGAGGATGGCATTGTACCTATATTCAGAGAAACGCTTGCGGATGGTACATTGATTATTGTACGTATCGCTACTATCTTAGCGGCCCTCTCCTTGACGTCTCGATAGCTAGGAGGATGCCAATATGGAGGCTATGTGAACGATGTTGGTCAAGACAATCCTACTTACGAGTTTTTCCCCTCTCTCGGAGATCCTATCACTTCCCCAGTCCTTCAAAGGTCGCTACCGGCCAATCTTTATCCATTAACTTGGCTTTTGCCATCTAATAAATTACTGATCCAATCCAATTGGGATACCATTCTTTTAGATTACAAAACGAAGACTGAAACTCGGCTTGGTTCTATGGTTGACGCTGTCCGGACATACCCAGCCAGCGCAGGAACCATCATGCTGCCTCTTACCCCAGCGAATAACTGGACAGCGACTATTCTTTTCTGTGGAGGGACAGACCTACAACCAGACCAGTAAGTGATACGCATTGAACACGAGTACAATATGAATTTTCGGTTTAAGATGGGTGACAAGTTGGAATATCGCAGCCTATGCGGCTTCCACATCTTGTGTTACGATTACTCCCGATGTGTCTCCGTCCTATGTTGAAGATGATTCATTGCCCGTGCAGCGTTCGATGGCTAACCTTGTCTTTATGCCAGACGGGAAGATACTGTGCTTAAACGGAGCGAAAACCGGTAGCACTTCTTATGAGTCTCTGCATTTAGCTCAAATGCTTCATTTGCAGGTACCGCCGGGTATGGCAATGATTCTTGGGCGATTGGACATTCTTATGCGGATAATCCAGCCCTCATGCCTGCTATCTATGATCCAATGGCTCCGAAAGGGCAAAAGTGGTCAAGCGAAGGTCTTTCGGCCAGTACGGTGCCGAGGATGTACCATAGTAGTGCGACATTGTTACCCGATGGTATGCCAGTCCTAGCTTTGAACATGCAAATTGGATTTTTTTCAGGATCGGTCTTTGTCTCCGGCTCCAATCCTAATCCAGATTACACCGTGGGCCCCAACGTCAAATATCCTACTGAGTACCGAGTTGAGGTATTCTATCCGTTGTATTACAACAAGCGGCGACCTGAACCGAAAGGACTTTTGAGCCGACTTGTTTATGGCGGTAGTTCGTTCGACGTGCAATTAGATTCCAACGATCTGTTCGGCAGTGTGGGTAACGTCGAAAACGCGACCGTGGTCATCATACGAACTGGATTTTCGACCCATTCCATGGTACTGTTCCTTTCTGCATTGACGTGTTCAATAACAATCGCTCTCAGAACATGGGCCAGCGATATCTCCAGCTTTCATCTTCTTATACAGGCTATTCGAATAATACTGCGATTCTTCATGTTAGCCAACTACCTCCTAATCCTGCGATATTTCCTCCAGGACCTGCTCTTTTGTTTGTGGTTGTCAACGGTGTACCATCAGTTGGTGTCCAAGTGATGATAGGAAACGGCAAACTAGGTGAACAGCCCATCAATGATGCAACGTCTCTGCCGGATTCGCAAATTATCCAGCCTTCTCCTGGCAATCCACAGCGAAATGAATCAAGCTCGGGACACGGACTTAAAAATAAAGACATAATAATGGCGCTGATAATTATAGGATTAGGTAGTTGGTGTATGTAATGAGGCAATTGGGAAACATGACATCAGGTGGTGTGACTTTTCTCTCCACAAGGCATGATTCCACTTAGAACGCTACCATAATCTTCCTCAGAATGACCGGCAGCGCCTCGAAGTCAGCAAGCCGTTGTTTAACCAAACGCCCACCTCAGAAACTCCCGCCGCCATCTCAGACTGCAAGTTCGTCCTCACCGCTGCCTTCTCCGGCCAGAATGTCGTCGTTTTCGAAACGACATGCCTCGTTTGGCTCTCCTCGAGAAATCCCTATGCCGTCTCCGTCACAGAACAATGCGAACTCTACGCAGTTTTCTTATTTTCCACCTATGCCGAGGCCAGAACCAGGCGTGCTCACAAAGTCGCGACCGACCTCACTTTCAAACAACATAACAGAGAGCGGATTCAGTCCTGTATTCGATGAGCAGGTCGATGACTCTGACTGGACAAATGTCTCGAAACGGAGTCCAACTCTAGACGTTGAAAAAACTGAGCCACAGTCGACAACAACAGCTCCAGCAGTGCAACCGGCATCGCACATTCATCCATATCCCCGTCCTTATTCTGTCCCACACTCCCACAATGATGCCGATCAGCCTCAGTCTTCGTCACAAACATACAAATCACCGACAGCCGTGGACCGAACGTCATCAGCTTCCTTGCCTCTTCCCACTCAGATCCCCTTTCATTTATTACCTAAAGCCAGCCTTCAAGGTGGAGCGTTGCGCACCACAGAGCCAGTTGAAAGTCATAAGACTACTTCCGATTCCCTCCCCAGTGATGTTGCTCGGTCCAGTACAGTAAAGCTTGATGAGGCAACTGAAAGCCATCAGCAATCCGACAACTTGAAGAACGAGTCTGACGATGGCTCAGAGGACAGTAGTGGCTCTTCTCCCAGTGTCTCAAGTGCCAACCCTAGCCGCACCACAAGCGGTAGAAGCTCTCCACTCTGTGGCGCAATAATAGAAGGCTTACAAAAGGATCGCGCATTGCGCCCCGTCTCCCACCCTTCCTGTCAGATACGAGATCCACCTCAACAGTCTGCGCAGCATACGTCCTTGCCGTATCTTGCCGAGACATCACTAGACTCAGCAACTGCTTTGCGTCGGTCAGCCACAATGTCCGTCAACCAGTCCCATATATCCCCTCCACAACCACCCATTATTCTACCATCACGAATGAACGAAAGTCTGGCCTCCGCAAGCCGGGATACATCACTAAGCACTTCCAACTCTGCGATTAATCCTTTACAATCCTTATATCCTTCACGCTTGCCGCACACAAGTATGGTTAATGAGCCCCCCTACGCTACATTCCTCTCGCATGCTCCTCCTCCAGCAGACTCTTGGATAGAGGTGGAAACAAAACCATCAGAGTATCGATTGAATGTCAGACTCCCTGGATTTCAAAGGGATGGAATGTACGTTTGGTCGTCTAATTTTTTTGATAGTCTCATCCTATTGCAGAACACTTGCCACCAAAAAGCGTCGCATCCTCCATGTCGTGGCCGATTCGTGGGGCACGGGTGGTGGTCATTTCGAGCGGCGCATATCCTTTGGTTATGATGCCGACCTCACACAAGTACGCGCCGAGTTTGACGGTGAAATGCTTCGCGTCATCGTACCGCGTCGTATACATTCTGTCTTGGGACCAGGTGCAGGCATGGGATATGCTATGTGACGACCTATCCCTGGTTTTTTGCTCTGAGCGATGTCAGTTGTTATATTCAAAGTACATCCATGGCCATGCAGGTACCTACTGTATACCTGGTAACTTTACAGATTTCCAATCTGGGCACATCTATTGCATCCTCATTCGATACTTGTACGTCTACAATATTATATCTCACGTTGTTTATACCTTGTCCTGTGCACCACGATCTAAACTAGATGGTACTGTAGTAAAGATACAGGTTATGTTATTATAACAGAAACTCTATAGCTTCTTTCCACTTTTCTTGATTATTCGAAGAGGTAACACTGGCTCCAGTATTGGAGTGGTACCTTTGGGTGGTGAAGACACTTGCTTTAGGGACGAGGATATGGTCGGCTTGAGGAGCAAGTGTGAAAATTTGTTCGTGTTTCTTGACGGTGTGACTGCCTTGGAAGGCGATAGCGACAGAGTGAGACGGCGCGGAATTTTCGACAGAATAGACCTTTTAGGAGAAACCTGTTTATCTTCGACAAGCGTTCTATCAACATCCGCCGGCAGACTGTTGAGTGTCGCATCTGCCTCGCACTCTTCCACTATAGTACCAAGATGAGTGGCCGGACTGTTCTTCTCGTCTGCGAGCCCGGTTGGTCTGAAAAGGTCTCTTGCCATGAGCTTCTCCAAGAACGATGGTTCTGACGGTGCAGAGGCTGCAGAGGCTGCAGCTCGAAGAGCGCTGGAGATGTCGCTGCCAGAAGAAGGGTACGAGGACTGCAAGTAGGTTATATACTGTAGGGAGAAACGAGAAATAAAAGTACCACTGAATGCAAACTTCCGGACACACGTTTGACCACCTCGATGTTTCCAAAAATATGTTTACCGAGAGAGAATCGATCGTTGGAGTGGCTTGTTATTAGCTCTTCTTTAAACGTCTGACTAGCTAATGGTGCGAGGCCGCGAGATCTGCTCGCTACTATAAGCTTATCAGATAGGATGGACATTTGGGAGGATTCTGAATGCAAGTAAGGCAAGATACGAGGTTCCTCGGGCCGAGAGAGGGGAACCAGAGCCTGTTGTGAGAGATGACGTTCGGAACGAAGCTGACCTCCACGTAGTTTGGCAAGCAGTTCATCGACAGCCTGCTGTCTCTCCGGGCTGAGAGCTTCCTGGCTCACTTCCGATATATTAGATGACGAGGGAGTGACAATATCCGTATCGGTGTTTCCGCGGGCTATCGCTTTCCAAAACTTGGCCCTGTTTGCTTGATGCTTTGTCTCCCTTCTCGCTCTGATGGTTGCATTGATAGCCGACACGTATTCACCTTGGGTTCGAGGGCCAATAACAGCAGGAATGATCTTGGACCACAGACTTTGCGGTCGGGTGGCTGCGACCAGTATAGACTCGATCAATGCCTCAACGAAATCGCCTCCAGCAACCATAGCCTCGTGAGGGCGAGCGACGAGAGGTTCATCAAGTCCGACCTCGCGCATTAGCTCGAAATACCTTTCGTACTGGGCGAGCCTTTCTTCTCGAAGCGTGGCTTGTTTTTCGTATTGCTTCTGTTTACGTGTGACATTAACGGCGACAGATCGCTCTGTGTAAAGATCGCTCTTGAAGACTTTGAGTTCTTCGTCACGTAGTTCGGCCTCGAATCTGAGAGTGTCGATGATTGCTTGCTGCTGTGCTACTTTCAGCCTGAGTTCAAAGATACGGCAATTTGCAGTAGCAACTTTGGAGTCTTCGGAAGAAGGGATAACCGTGTTTATGATAGAAACCCTGGATTTTTCAGCGAGGCCATCGATGTGAGTGAGAGACCGAGGACGAGTAAGCGTGTCCAGAGGGGAAGGATGGTCTATGTTACTTGGAGCTGCCAGTGGTTCAGATCTAGTCCTTCTATGAATTAATTGAGAGAATCTTCTGAGAATTGTGAAGCGCATGATAGTGGAAGCAGAGAAATCTGTGGCTGACAGTCATGACTTGTCCAAAATTTTGGCTGACAGACGGTCACAACACAGATCAACAAAACGGTTCAGCTCAAGTTTGAGGTTGCTCTTCTGCATTTCGTCGCTATCTTCGGTGATTAGTGACAGAAGAAATGCATCTTTACAATCTTACTCTGCAGCCCACGAGCTCGGTAACCCAGGCCATCGTTGGTAACTTCTCTGGGGCGCGGCAGCAAGAAATCATATTGTCGTATGGAACCCGTCTGGAGCTCCTGCGGCCAGATCCCCAGACAGGAAAAGTATTTACTGTGATTGCGACGGACGTCTTTGGGTCGATCCGCTCATTAGTTGCTTTTCGACTCACTGGTGGAACGAAGGGTGAGCTGTTTGTTGTACGTGTCGTTTTCGTTGTTTCTAATGTCGCTCTGTTCTCAGATTACGCCATAGTAGGCTCTGACTCGGGCCGCATTGTTATATTGGATTATGACCCGAAGACCAGTAGCTTTGTGAAGCTCCATCAAGAAACCTTTGGCAAATCCGGTGCTCGTCGCATAGTACCTGGTCAATACCTAGCCGTCGACCCGAAAGGCCGCAGCGTGATGATATCAGCTGTAGAAAAGTCAAAACTCGTTTACATTCTCAATCGAGATACAGCTGCCAATCTCACAATTTCATCGCCCTTGGAAGCACACAAAAATTCGGCAATCATACACCATATCGTTGGATTGGATGTCGGCTTTGAAAATCCTACGTTCGCAGCTTTGGAAGTCGACTATTCCGAGTCTGACCAAGATCCTACAGGCGAAGCATTCAAAAATGTGGAAAAGGTCAGTCAACTCCCGCTTTTTCGCGATAGATTCTGACGTTACTTCAGATGTTGACCTACTATGAACTCGACTTGGGCCTTAATCACGTTGTCAGAAAATGGAGCGAGCCGACCGACCCCCGGGCCAATCTACTTCTTCAAGTCCCTGGCGGTCAGCTGGCGTCGTCGGATAGATTTGACGGTCCTTCAGGAGTTCTAGTTTGCTGTGAAAATCATATCATCTATCGTCATATGGACAACCCGCAGCATCGAGTGCCAATTCCTCGCCGACAACATCAGTTGGAGGATGCAAACGCGGGTCTCATCATCGTGTCTGCAGTAATGCACAAGATGAAGGTAAGTTTTTTTCGGTTTCACATACATACAGACAATTTACTCTTTCAGGGGGCATTCTTTTTCCTTCTACAGAGTGAAGTAGGTGATCTTTACAAAGTCACCATCGACCACGAAGACGAGACAGTCAAAGCAATAAGAATAAAGTATTTTGATACTGTTCCTGTTGCATCTAGTCTCTGCATCCTCAAGTCAGGATTTCTTTTTGTTGCCTCCGAGTTTGGAAATCAGTGAGTCTCATGATTTGGTTTAACAACTAACGATTTATTGGTCTCGAGCTACCTTTATCAATTCCAGAAGCTCGGCGACGACGACAATGAACCCGAGTTTAGTTCCGTGTCCTACCCGTCATTTGGCATGGCTGACCCAACAACGCCCTTGCCTCGTGCTTTTTTCCGTCCGCATGCCTTGGACAACTTGGCTCTTTCAGACGAGATCGAGTCGCTGGATCCTATCATCGATTCCAAGGTTTTAAATATCTTACCCAACTCCGACGCACCTCAGATATTCGCTGCCTGTGGGCGTGGTTCACGCAGTTCACTGAAAATACTACGCCATGGTCTTGAAGTGGAAGAGTCCGTGAGTTCCGATTTGCCGGGTATCCCAAATGCGGTGTGGACGATAAAACGCAAAGCAGATGGTCAGTTCTTTCTTTTTTTGTTAAAAATTGCTAATGTGTACTCAGATTCTTATGACTCTTACATCATCCTTTCCTTCGTGAATGGAACACTTGTTCTTTCCATTGGTGAAACCATTGAAGAAGTGCAGGATACAGGCTTCCTCTCTTCTGCACCTACGCTTGCTGTCCAGCAGATCGGCTCAGACGCTCTTCTACAAGTTCACCCAGGCGGTATTCGTCATGTCTTGGCAGACGGTCGTGTAAATGAGTGGAAGGCTCCGAACGGCAACAGTATTGTGACAGCGGCAACCAACAAGCGGCAGGTCGTAGCTGCTCTGAGCTCGGCTGAGTTGGTTTACTTTGAATTGGACCTGGATGGCCAATTGAATGAATATCAAGATCGCAAAGCAATGGGCAGTACTGTTCTCGCTCTGAGCATTGGCGAAGTACCGGAGGGGCGTCAGAGAACGCCGTTTTTAGTGAGTTTTGTGCGTTCAGACTGATATCAATAACAATTTTCAGGCGGTCGGATGTGAGGATCAGACTGTGCGCGTCATTTCCTTGGATCCTGATAGCACGCTTGAGACTATTAGTCTGCAAGCACTGACAGCGCCGCCATCATCAATCTGTATCGTGGAAATGATGGATGCAAGCATGGATAAAATTTTACCAACAATGTTTGTCAACATTGGTCTACAAAACGGCGTCCTTTTAAGGACTGTTCTTGATCCTACCAATGGTCAGCTCACAGATACTCGTACACGGTGCGCAACTTACGTACTGTATTTCACATTCTGACTCTCCCTCAGTTTCTTAGGCACGCGACCGATTAAATTAATCCGCGTGCAAATTCATAAAAATCCTGCGATATTGGCTTTATCCTCCCGTTCCTGGTTGAATTATACATACCAAGACCTCATGCATTTTACGCCATTAATATTTGAGGCTTTCGACTATGCATGGAGTTTTTCCGCAGAGCTCAGTCCAGAAGGCCTCATTGGTATCACAGGCAGCACCCTTCGGTAAGTGAGATCCCTATCGCCACTACCTGATGAGCTTTGGGATACTGAAAGTTGTCGACTTCATGAAGTCGTATTTTCTTTTATCAATTGTTCCTACTGAGCACTTTGCAATCTTTCAAGAGCATCATATGCTGACACATCCCAGGATCTTTCAAATCCCGAAGTTGGGTCAGAAACTGAAGCAAGACTCTATCCCACTATCATATACACCCCGCAAGTTCATTACTCACCCGACTAATCACTACTTTTATATGATCGAAGGCGATCATCGTGTTCTTGGGCAAGATGCCATAGCAAAGAAGGTGCAAAGACTGGTAGGTTTGAGCTCGATACAATCATACGGCTGCCGTCTTACTGTTTCAAGCAAGAAAGTGGTGTCCAGCTAGATGACGAAATCTTGCAGCTGCCACCAGAGCAATTTGGATGGCCAAGAGCTCCTGCGGGCACCTGGGGTTCATGTATTAGAATCATAGATCCTGTCCAAGTACGTTCCCATCTATTCAAACATACTTTTCTTAACTTTGATATGTTACAGGCTAAAACTGTGGCTGTCGTTCATCTTGACAGCAACGAATCAGCTTTCTCCTTGGCGATAGTCCCCTTCTCGGCTCGAGATGGTGAACTACACCTTGTGGTCGGGACTGCAGCAGATACACGAGTTTCTCCTCGATCCTGTTCCAGTGGCTTTCTGCGGACATACAAATTCACAAATGACGGTGCAGCCTTGGAGCTACACCATAAGGTGAGACTGATTCTTCTTGGTCCCCCAGTGCTTACGTGCGCCAGACGGAAATTGACGATGTCCCACTTGTTTTGATGGCTTTTCAGGGTCGATTAATGGCTGGTGTAGGCAAGGCTTTGAGAATCTACGACATCGGAAAGAAGAAATTACTCCGTAAAGCGGAGAATAAGGTATGTATCACACTATTTTTTGTGACAATCAGTCTGATTCACGCAGACATTTGGATCTGCAGTTGTCACCTTGAACACCCAAGGCTCGAGAATTATGGTTGGTGACATGCAGGAGTCTATAGCATATGTTGCCTATAAACCTCCGGAAAATCGTCTATTGATCTTTGCGGACGACTCCCAGCCCCGGTGGATCAGTGCTGCAGCTATGGTAGACTACAACACTGTTGCGGCTGCTGACCGGTTTGGCAACATTTTCATTAATCGCCTCGACTCCAGGGTTTCTGATCAAGTCGACGATGACCCAACGGGTGCTGGCGTGCTTCATGAGAAGCCAATACTGATGGGTGCTCCTCACAAGACGAAGATGCTTTCTCATTTCCACGTTGGCGATCTCATCACATCCATTCACAAGGTTTCGATGGTGGCAGGAGGCCGTGAGATACTCTTGTACACTGGCCTTCATGGAACGATTGGAGTACTAGTTCCTTTTGTCTCCAAAGAAGATGTGGATTTCATGTCAACTCTGGAGCAACATATGCGGACTGAGCAAAGTAGCTTGGTTGGTCGAGATCAGTTGAGCTGGCGAGGGTATTATGTGCCTGTGAAGGCGACAGTTGATGGAGATCTATGCGAAGCGTTTGCACGATTACCGGGTCCAAAGCAAAGCAGGATTGCGGGAGAGCTGGATCGGTCTGTGGGGGAAGTTTTAAAAAAGCTAGAGCAGCTCCGTGTGACGAGTTCGGGATTCTAAAGTGATGTCATGTTTATACAGAAGTGTGTTGTACTATGCTCAATTTAACCGCACGAAGAGCTCCCCAGTTTGCGCGTTCATTGTCCCATGTAGCCTCGCGGTCTTTGGCGACCTTGAAGAATCACAAGGTTTCCTAAATCTTGAGCATGTTTTTTGATTTGAACTCGAGTACAGTACACGATTTCAGCTACTGCTACAGGAAACGGTCGAAACGGGCCAGTAAAGAGTAATGGCTTTGAGCTTCAGTTTGCAGCACCGAAAGAACTGGGAGGTACTGGCGAAGGCACAAACCCTGAACAGCTTTTTGCGATGGGATATGCCAGTGAGTTTGTTATCGACGCGCCCAAGTTATTTTCAAAGAT
Source organism: Megacollybia marginata (assembly GCA_003313965.1). Classification (NCBI taxonomy): domain Eukaryota; kingdom Fungi; phylum Basidiomycota; class Agaricomycetes; order Agaricales; family Porotheleaceae; genus Megacollybia; species Megacollybia marginata. The sequence continues at coordinate 49,491 of QLOY01007401.1, forward strand.
CCTCCAGCCTGTCTTCTTGGAGCCATCCAATTAATGGCTGGACGCCTCGGGAAGAAGGAAATGGGGAAGCAAGCCGTGGTTCATACCACTGTTCATATCGGCGAAACGGAAAACAAACCGGGTCTGGGTCTTGCAATTGACATCAAGGTGGAAGGAATTGATGAAGAACTGCTCAAGGCCGGACATGAGGTAGGCAAAGTTGTCGTTGACATGAAACTAGGCCTCATCAGCTTGTAGATATGCCCTTACAGCCGTCTTACAAGAGATGGCGCAGTGGTCAATGTTTCGCTTGCCTAAACTAAAATACAGATTGTACATGTATGTTGACTCTTTACAAAGTGGCCTTTTGGAACTTGGGTTCAACACCATCCCTGAGAGCGAGATACGGCATCAAATCACTGGTCAAGAATTCGCTAGGCCATTCCTGCCTGATCTGACTCTTCAAATAAGACGCGGTGATCTTGAGATCCTCATCCTTGATTCCAGATACGACTTTGGGAATACCTTCCTTCAGTTCATCAATCAAGGCGTCGACATATTCAGCAGTAATAAGCACGCCATTGTCAAGGCGGCATTGATATTTGACCCACTGCCACAACTGGACACGAGTGATTTCAGCTGTGGCGGCATCCTCCATGAGGTAATTGAGAGGAATGCATCCGTTTCCGCCAATCCAAGCAGATGTGTAGGCGAGAGCGGTAGAGACGTTCGATCGGATACCTTCCTCGGTGATCTTACCAGGCACTGTGGAGTTCAACAGGTCTGCGGCAGCAACTCTGACGTCCTCGCGGCGAACATGATACTGAACAGTGTGAATACGATGAAAAAGTCGGGCTGATTTCTTTACCTGATTGGGACCTGGTATGTGTTCGTCAAAGACTTTGAGAGCAATCTGGTTGATAAGTGGATGGGCAATCCAGGTTCCATCATGGCCGGCAGTAACCTCTCTCAGCTTATCAGCACGGACTTTGTCCATAGCAATTTCGTTTGCTTTAGGATCGTTCTTAATGGGAATTTGAGCCGACATGCCTCCCATAGCAGCGACCTTGCGCCTGGAGGAAGGGTATTAACAGAAGATAGTCGCAGCAAAAGACTTGCCTGTGACAGGTCTGAATGAGAAGTCGAACATAGGCATCCATGAAAGGGACGGTCATTGTAACGTCCTTGCGATCAGGTAGTACGGCGGTTCTATCTGCCCTTCTCTTCTTTATAAAACTGAAAATATAGTCCCATCTATGATGTTGTGAGCAG